>VZSF01001889.1:0-37132 GCA_013398295.1 Chionis minor | reverse complement strand
CTCATAAGGTCCCATGGACCTGTGCACACTCAGGTTCCTTAGATGGTCTTGAATCTGAAATTCTCGTATGGTGAGTGGTTCTTCATTCTCCCAGTCCCCACCTTGGCCTTCTGCAGTGTGGCTAGGGCACTCGCCGGTAAAGAGTGGGACAAATATGTACCTTGACCTTGTCCATATCCCAGATGACCACGTTTTCTTCTGGAGAGGGCCCACATTTTCCCTACTCTTCATTTTATCACCGACATACCTATAGAAGCTTTTCTTTCTGCCCGTGATGTCCCTGGTGAGATTTAACTCTATCTGGGCTTTAGCTTTCCTAACCTCATTTCTGGCTGCTCAGAAAAAACTCATTGAGTACCTGTTCTGGTTCCGGCAGGGACAGGGTTAATATCTGGCACAGCACAGGTATTCCACACCACGTGACGCCATTCCCAGTATTTAGGGGGAGCCGGCCGGGGAGGGGAGTTCCCAGTTTAGGAGCAGGCGGGGACGGTCTGGGTCCAGTCGGTGCGCGTCGGTACGGTACCGCTATTTATACATTCCTCTGCCAGTGCTATTGTTGTTATTGTTTTGTCGATTTTTCGTTGTTGTTCTGTTAAATTGCTTTTTATCTCAACCCACGAGTTTTTGCCTTTTTATTCCAATTTTCCCTCGCCGCTGTGAGGTTTGGGTGAGCGGCCGCGTGGTTCTTTGTGCCGGCTGAGGCCAAACCACGACAGTACCTCAGCCTTATCCATGTCTCGGGTGACCAGGTCTCCCATTTCCTTCCTTCCATATCTTCCCTCGTCTTCCTTTTGTCCCCGATATAATTATAGAACGCTTTCTTGTTGCTCTTGATTTCCCTGGTGACACCTAACCCTACCTGGGCTTAACATTTCCTAACCTGATCCCTGGCTGTTCAGACAATTTCTCTGTATTCCTCCCAGGTTACCTGTCCTTGCTCCCACCCTATATAGGCTTCCTTTTTTTTTTTGTTTGAGATTGCCCAGGATCTCCTTGTTCATCCATGCAGGCCTCCTGTCATTTTTGCCCCGCTTCCTCTTAGTTGGGATGCATTGCTCCTGAGCTTGGAGGAGGTGATCCTTGAAAATTAACCACCTTTCTTGGGCCCCTCCAGGTATTCTACCAAGCAGATCCTTGAAGAGGCCAAAGTCTGCTCTCCTGAAGTCCAGAGCAGTGAGCTTGCTGTGCATGTTCCTCACTGCCCTAAGGATCTTGAACTCTACTATTTCATGATCACTGCAGCCAAGGCTGCCATTGAGCTTAACATTCTCCACCAGCCCCTCCTTGTTGGTGAGATCAAGGTCCAGCTTGGCACCTCTCCTCATTGGCTGCTCTGTCACTGGAAGAAGGAAGTTATTACTAGATGTCACATTTTCTATCACTAGATCGAGACATGTTTTCTCTGAATTGCAAAATTGAGTTCTCATGACCAGATCCTTAGATTCTGACTCTGCAAGTTTTTAGTTTTGGGTCTGGGATGGTAATATATACAGCCTCTGTTGTGAAATGTAAACATGATGTTTGCAATAGCAATGAATTTGGTCGGAGGAGTTTTGTACATCAAGGAATTATTAATCTGCATAACAGTTAACCTGAATAGGTGCTGGTCTGTGCTTTGCTGCACATATCCTTGGCCTGAAGGTAAAGTTAGACAGCTAATCCTCCCACCTGGCACCTGGTGATGATGCTAGCAGCATCATTGTAGAAAGTGGATACTTCAATAAAAGTAGGAGAACAAAAGACAGGAATAGATAATACATAGCTCAAGAATTTACATGTATTTCTCAGTTCTCTAAAATGTGCTTTTTATGAGTGACCAAAGTAGAAAAGCATCTGACAACAAATATTATCACAGCTAAAACCTCATACTGGTGTATTATTTTCTAGTAAACCTACTTTGCTAATGATGGCTTCTTGACAGACTAGATATAAATACTGTAGGTTTTTAAAAATACCTATATGGAATAAAGAATCAAAAGAGTTTTTCATTCCTTTTCAGAAAAAATTAATTGTAGTAATATTTGTCTCATTAACAAAATTAGTATTATTGATTTTAGTGGATGTCAGAAGAAGCTAACATTGAAGAAAATGAAGATTTTTTTAAGGCATCATGATCAATAATGAGATTATTTGCAATCTGAGTTGAAAGTGTAATATATAAATTGACGGTACTGTTGACATATGGACTACAAGCAGCATGGTTGACTTTAGCCAGGGTTTCCTGTCTTTGGTCATGAATTTCATATGGATTTCTCCCAAACCCATTTGAATGATTAGCATTTGCAATATGTATCTATAAAGAGAGTTCTAATAAAATCTCACATTGTGGCAGTCTCATAGGAGGGTATCTTCTAATGGCTGAAATGTGGGTCCATGTAGGGAAAGAGTGGGATCTTTACTCCATTCTGGAAGGTTTATCAAACAGTTTATCAGTTTCTCATTTTTCTCAATCATTTTCTCAATTTGCACAGTCATTTTCTCAGTTTAATCAGCCAGTTTTTTCACAGCTGCCACAGTGAGAGGATGAGAGAGACTGCCTTCATACTTTCATTGTTTGTTAGCCTCTTCATTTACAGTTGGTGTATTAGCATCAGATCCCCCCCTGGCCATTATTGACAATGTGTGGGAATACATTGGTGGTACACTTTGCACAAACTTCTGCAGCATAGGTCATCTGCACAGCATTTCGTCAGGATCTATATTCACTTGCCAGTCACCATAAATCACCTCTTGCACAGCCAGTTCTATGAGGTACTTAAGACCTTTCTCATTGGTGGTCCATTTGCTCAGGCGGCATTCAATATCATCCTTAAAAGGGTACTTGCCCTTTATGGCTGACACAAGTCCTCCTCCAGAGACTGAGAGTGTTTGACTTTCTCTCAATAGCTTTATTGATACCTCTGTCTCTGGCCAGGTTTCCCAGCTGCCTAGCTTCTCTACTGTCTAAATCCATGGTATCAGCCCCATTATCCCATCATTGGAGCAACACTGATGGTGGCTAAAGTCCTTTCTCATATTTCAGAAGTCCTTCATAGAGAAGGATAGAACAATTACCTCCATGTCTGATTCCTCCTCCTGTGCTGACGCTGACCAAGAAGGATGCTCTTCCCGATCTGCTTGAGAAGGATCCTTTCCTGGTTCTTCACCAGAATTCTCACCCATGAAATCTGGTTTTATCTGATCTTTGTGGTAAGAGACAGGGGAATGAACTGACCTCTTTTTTTGGTTCCTGGTCACTGGGGCAACTTGTTCTGGTACTGATGGTGTTAGAGTAGCTGCAGTAGTCATTGTCAGAGCAGCTGAAGTAGCAACGGTCCTTTTTGTTTAGGCTGGAATAGTCACAGTGGTTGTTGTTGGAGCAGCTGGAGTAGTGGTTATGTATGTCTTACAACACCTACTCCTGCACCAAGATGTAATAAGAAACCATATCTGCAACACATCAGGAAGATCAACAATCAAACCATGATTTTAAGAAGGTAACAATCATTACCAAAATCCAAAAGATTTCCATCCCCTAGCTCTGATGCTGTCGATTTGGCATGAGCATTAAAAGGTGAAGAAACTTTCCCAAGGGGAAGTAAAAGTGTAATTTGTAATAGAATCCATTACGTGATGCCTGAGGTATGCAGGTAAAGTAGTTATCCAATCAGTTGAAGTATGGATCAGAATTAAATGCAGCAGCAGAACAGGACATTTAAACCACCGCATAGAAAAAGAGCAAATAAATTATGCAACACATAAGCAGTGTTGTATCAGGTAACTTTAAACAAAAGGCACAATACAATATTCTGTTCAAGAAAGACATGATGTGAGCTGTCTGTTTTGGTTTCTAACTCCTTAAGAGTCTCATAGAAAAAATACAATAATCTCTCAACTGGGAAAGATGCAATTGAAACTATTTGGGGCAATCTATCAGAGCCTGGTCAAGCCCCGGTTGCGCCCCACATTGTGTGCCAATAAATCTGTCATGGTTTGGGCCGCACTGGCCACTGAAATAAATGACAGGTGTTCTCTCTTAGTTCTTTCCCCTTCAGAGAAGGGACACCATCTGCCTTCAGGGAGAGAAGGATGAGAGAGAAAAGAGACTTATGAGTTCAGAAAAGAAACTAAATTAATGAAAATATTCATAAAAGAATACAAAATAATGAAATACATGCAATATATATAAAACCGTATCAAGCTCCCAGGATGACGATCATGTCACTGGCAGTTACTGGGAAAGTCCCAGACTGGATTCAGCAGCAATGGGAACTGGATTCCAGGTCTGGGTTCAGGAACACATGGATCGGGATCAAAGGCAGACGAACAGACAAAGTCCTCCTCTGATGCCAGCGCTTGAAGTAAAAGAGGGCTGAACCTTCGATCCCTCAGCTTTTATACTGAGCATGAGGCAGATGGGACATAATACTCTGTTGGTCAGTTTTGGGTCACCTGTCCCATGTGCTCCTCCCTGCAGGTGCAACCCCTCTGCGATTTCTGCTTCCAAGCCTCAAATAGGGCATATAGCAAAGTTGGTTGTTATAGCAATAAGTATAAGCAGAAGCCTCTCTGCATACCATTGCTTGGCATAAATTATAAATAATCATGTCTTTTCAGTCTAGGAGCGGAAAAATATGCTGTTAAGTTCAGACAGTTCAGTTAGAAGAGGTTCAGCTGAAATTAAAATTACTGATAAGAAAATTGCCTCTGTTTTACCTCAAACAAGGACATCTCAGAAACAGCCAGTCAGGTAGTTTGAAAAAAAAAAAAAAAAAAGAGTATTTTCATGGCATGAGGAAAAAAATTGTCTGATCTCTCAGATAAGTTAATTAAATAATACTAAGTACCAATATAAGAATTGGACTCAGATAAGTTTTTCAGATGAATATAAAAAGTCGATCTAGAGTTGCATGCTACTCATAGATACTTAGGACTGGAAGAGACTTAAAGAAAGCTGACTCTCTTGCTCTTAAGCAGGACTTAGTATATCCCTGACAGGTTTCTATAATTTGCTTTTATAAGTTTCAGTGACTGAGATATTGCAAGCTCCCCTTCTTTATCGCTAGAGAATGATGGTAATCATAGTTAGAAATAGTTCTCTAATATTTAATTTAATCTTTCCTGATGGCAAAACCACATATTTTTGTTAGGTTTTTTGTTTGGTTTTTTTTCTTTTTTCTTCTAACCTGAGTGGATGTGCATTTTGTCTGATACTTGCTTTCTTTGTAACAATCTTCTGTAAGTTTGATCATAGGAATATCTTTCACATGTCTATTTTCTCTTTCCTAATTTTTCAAATCTACTTGATATACTGCTTGCATTGGTGTATAAACACCTCAGAAATATATCATGCTGTCTCTTGTCCTGAGGCAGATTGTAAAATTGCATAGGTACGTAAGGTTGTATGCAAGGCTTGTTTGGGGAAGCCTTGAAGCCTAGGGTGCACTACATCATGTCCCGCTGAGTGGAAGCTTTATCTTCCACAGAGGCTGAAGAATCTGTGCAGCAGGGGCAGCCTTGGTGTGGAATAAACATTTTACTTCACTTCCAAAACATTAAGCCACAATGTTTACAATCCAGTCCCATCAGCTGAATGAAGACAGCTTTGTCACACAGTGGAAATTTGGTTTAATTTGGTTTAACTGCTCTTTTCAGACACCTATTATACACAGAAGATGGTCATTTTGAGACAATGTTAAGTCTTCAATTTTTTTGTTGCTAAGCTACCATAGTTTTACATGCACTGAAGATATCATATAGGGTGATGAACAAATCTGCAGAAGAGCTGTGACAAGTTATGAAAATCACTGCAAATGATTGCAAAACTACAAAATGAGGCCACAGTAGGTAGAAAATTGAAAATAACCTTAAAAGAGTGAAACTGGTTTTTCACAGTTATTTCTGAATCCCGGTTTATATTTCCATACTTGGCAGTCTTTTCAAAGAAACAGATCATATTTACTATCTAGTTAATATGGCAGTGTTTCATCTGTGATTTACCTGCATCTGCAAGTAATATTATAGCAAAGTTGCCACATTCTTTCAACACTTAATTTCAGCAGTACTTTTCTTCTGGTGTGGTTGGAGGAAAATGATTACCTGTAAGAGCAATGCTATATTGTGTACTGTCTATTATTGCAATTGATATAATTTATTAGTGATAAATCCAGCATTTTAGAGGTAAACTACTTAAAAAGAGTTTTGCAAACAACCAGATAATATCTTGAGGTTTATTTTTGAGATTATCTTGCTAGATTTCTTTCAAAATGCAATGCTATCTCTCAGGTTAAAAAGATGTCTGAAATTACAAATTTATGGGTATTCTGGCCAATTCCTACTTTTATCAATTAAATTTTTACCCTAATTTGTACATTAGTTCTGCCATGCCTTCATAATCTCTTGCTTTCTCTTCCTTTTTATGTCCCATATGTAATTACTACCGTTCAGAACATAGTTTCCTCCCTTATCCTGAAGTCCTTATTATTAACTGAACTGCTCTTGAGATGATTTTATAGCATTGTTGAGACACACTGTAGCAGTGGAGCTGCTTTTAGTATGTAAGAGACAGTGATCCTTAATACATAAACACAGGAATTAACATTTCCAGATTAGACAGCATTCTCAAACTGAGGATGTTCAGCAGCTACCTTTGTTGGATATTGTCGATGTTTTGCAGTTACTGAAATTTGCTTTACATATAGACTTTTGTTCCACAGATTAAGTCTTCTGTGGGATTATTCATAACATTCCTTTTCTTATGCAATAATTAACAATACTACCTGATTGGTTAATTGAATATTTTAGGAGTATTTCAAAAAGCAATCATATCATTTGCTCAATCATTTTGAAAATAAAGTCATTCTAAAACCAGTATTTTTCATTAAATAGCTGTTTTTAAGAAGATACTATCTTGTAAAACATTGCCAAGATCTATAGAAGGGATGCATTTCTGATGCCAGATTTTCATTTTTCAATTAAAGCTGTATCACTGAATAAAGACTGTTATTACATGAAGATATAATTTTTTCCTTATTAAAGCACTTTTGATGTGGGTGGAGGCCAGTGTAAATTTTCTGCTCATGTGTAAGGGGTAGAATTGGATGCTGAGACTTTTGTTGAGACATGAAGCCAGGAAAAGAATTTTAAATATGGGCTAAATGAATTACCACGTCTGTTTTGTAATTTTTCTCATGAATGAAATCTAGCAATTTCTGGTGAAGTTTTGTGTGATGGAAGCAGAGCTGAAAGCACAGCATTAGAATGATGCTTAATTTTTTTATGCTGCTTGTTTTAGACTAAAAGTAGACTGAAAGAAATCATAGCAGCTATAAAAAATTTTATTATTTCCTACCTTTCCTATCTAAGTCACTTGGTGACTTGACAAGCACTTAAAGAATGAAGAAGCTATACCACCTTGTTAATTCTCAAATAACATCCTGGTGTAAGCTGGAAATTTCTTTCTATTTTTTTTTTTCTTTTATGACTGATTCTTTCAAAATTCAAATATAAGAATCATATATATTGTTAAAACAATTATACCTTTAAAGATCATCTCTAATGTACAACTGTACATCTGTTGCAGCGATTGTTATTATTAATAATATTATTAGCTGCAGTGAGATGAAATAATACTGTTTTGTCTTAATCTTTCAGTCTTTTTTTAGTAAACAAACCATGAAGAGAATAACTATGAATTTTAAATGATTTTCTGAAGCATCTAAAGGATGCAGATAGTGGCATTTAATGACATGTGAAGACTTCTTTATTCCAAAAATCATTCTGTCATGTAAGTTAGTACAAGGGCTGATCAAAGCATCAGTCTATAAGAATGATGAGAACATTGTGAATGTTTTGAAATAATTTATATTGAAATACTAAGAATCATTAATTTTTTACCAGGGCAATTAATACTTGTTTATTTTTATGATGGGAGAATTTGTCAAAAATTCTCCATATTAAACCAATAATAATAAAAATAAAATAAAAATTAGTGGTGGATAAATCTGTGCTGTATTCAGTGGGCTGAAGGGAAATTGTGAAGAGCCAACTCTGAGCTACCAGATTTAAAATTTGGATCTTGAGATTAGGTTGTAGACTCCTCTAGAGGTGGGAAACCCACATTAGCACAGCTTCCCGGTAAAACAGATCCTAAAACACGGGAGCTGAGTCATATGTGGGATCATCTGGCTTCAGAAGACAGCTCCAGGCAAATCTCTGAAGCACTGCAGTCCTGGAACTGCAAGTCTTGGATATCCTGAAGTGTCTCAGACCCAGAAAATTCTTGAGAAATTCCATGAATAATCTGGCAGGAAAACAATGGTGTATGGTCACGTTTCCACACACCATTTCAGGTCTGGACAATGATAATTTTCAGATGGAGGATGGTTCCAGGAAAGTTGCTGGCCCCATACACTTTATAGCACCTTTTTCTAGGACTATGTTGCAAGTTATAACTGATGTGAAATTTCTCTCTGCATTACTACCCTCAATTTGTATAAGCTTCTATATTTTTTACAAAGTAAACTCTCCGACTTAATTCAAAGGAAAGATCAATGAACTAAGATCACATGCAGGAAGGCATTGCAGCACCTAAAGATTCATAGAGTTATTGAATAATACTTAGTAAAATTTATCATTGTGCAAATTTGGGGCTCCTCTTCTCATGGAAACCTTGTAAACATGTAAATATGGCTATAAACCTGATTTGCACAGTAAAATGTGTTTGATGACAACTAGTGGCATACATTTTTCCTTTGCTCAGATTACAGCATTTCAACTTACTATTTTCCAACCACTGACTGACTTTGCTGCAATATTAAATTATTAAAGATAGAAAATCTTATGAGGCTTTTAAAGTCTCATTCTAGCCATTGTCATCCATATTTATGAAGTAACCTGAATATTTCTTCTCATTTGTGGGTACATCCTTTTTTATTTTTATAGTTATTGACTGTTCTCAAAATGCCATATGTGAGATAGTATCATGAAAGCTGGAATTAAATATTTGTGTTTCAGTCTGTGAAGATAGAGAACTTAATCCATTTCCTTGTCAGAATTGAAATGAGAGGATTTGTCCTTGTGCGATCAAGTAATATTCTCATTGACTCCAGGTAATAAAGTTCAGTGTTGTCTTGTTTTCCTAGCAAGTCAGGAGATGTAAAAAATGCTAACTCTAGGCAATATTAGGAATAAAGTTTCTTTATCAGTCCAGTATGCTGAAGCACTGGTTCTTGGTAATGCTGGCTATGTGCAGCATATAGACCCAGCTGAAGTTCACATTTCCTTGAGTAATCCATGGAGAGGAGAGGTGTGCTGAGAACTCCCAACAGAAAGTGATACTGGTGAGATATAGTTTGGAAGCCCGATCGTGCCCTTAATGCTATTTTTCTAGCTACCCTTCTAGAAGAAAATGGAGGATGGCACTGATCTCGAGAGTATGGCAAAGAACAAATACTCTTCCTAGGGGCTAGTTTCATCAAATGATTAATATGGAACACTGCAGGAAAAGTTTCTCACAGAGCAGGGATACTTATTCTGTACCCCTTTGTTGGATTATTAAAGTCTTGCTGGGTTATTAAAACCATTCTAGAATACACTGTACTGTGCGATCTTGTAACTTGTGGCTATTCCTTTAAAATAAATAAAGTATCCATGATGTGTGTGTATCCTTGACATATCGTTATTCACAATGATTTTAATCATTATTTAAGATCAGCTAATGCTTTTTCTCAATAATTCTAGGAAATCTTAAGTATATTCAGTATTAGTTAAAAAAGTTTGAGCTAACTGTCCTAACTTTCTGAAATACTTTACTTGAATGTCGTACATTGCCAATACAGTTGCTGTACTTCAGTTAGTATAATGTCTGATGAGAAACAGTTTGACTATTACAGTTTGCAGGTTCATTTATACAGACTAAGTATATTCCAGTAAAAGGCGGTTGTGCTTGTATGCTTTTCAACAGAGAGAAGTAAATAAGAAACTAAGCCTACCTGAAGATACAGTAAACTTTGAGAAATTACATTTCTTCCAGTAATAATGTCATCAGAACTACAAAGTGACAAATTGTAGTCTCAGATACAGTCAAAGGAAAAGCTCCCACATACCTCAGTGGTTACCAGGTTTCACTCAAAATCAGTCTTCTGAGTCGAAGTATTACTTGTGTCCCACGTAGCCTCCCATTATTTTGGCAAGCAAGACAGTTTATTTGTCAGAGGTTTTGTTAGGAAATAATCACTCTAGGGTTTTTTCCCTCTTTCTTATTAAGAAACAGCAGAGGACAGTTAAAATACAGGACAGTTATTTATTTTGGAAGAAATTACAATGATACAGTTCATTTTGTAAAAAAAATGATTTGTATTTTGTATTCTGAGTCCATAAATATTCATAACCTACCATAGTGATTTTTTAATCCTCACCAGCAACTGCAGTTCTGTCTTTTTTCCTGATGTCTAGCATTCTTTTCATCTTTATAAGAACATTATTCAACTATAGAAATTTTGTGGTGAAAGGAAAATTATTCTTTCCTTGGATGGTCCCCTAAAATTATTTATCTTCTTCATCTGTAAAGCATGCTAATTTTTAACAAGGTACCATTTAAAACAGATTAAAGAGGGTCTGAATGTAATTTTTCTCAAGACCTGTTTGATACGTGAAGCAGGAGTGGAGAAAGTGAAAATGTTTGTCTAAGCCATTAGTTAAAAACTACAGTGAAGCTATTTAGGGAAGAAAGCACAGTGTGTGTATTTAATAAAGTGCTAATTAGGGAACTGAGGAGCCAGCAAAAGAAGCAGATGAACTGGAGAGAAGGCCCGTAGTTAGGAGTAAAGTTTATGTTTCTGACAGAAATTAGCACAGACCTAACACACTGTTTTCTGCTGCAGCCTTTGTTGTGTAGCTGGTGATTCTTTCCTTCTGGTAAACATAGCATGGTGTCATGACCTATCTGATTCCCTGTTCTGAAACAACACATTAGACAGAAAATTTCAAAATTCGTATTTTTCAGAATCCAGCAGTTATTTTAAAAAAGCCAAAACAATCTTATTATGTATATATGTATAGATGATAACAATAATATATAATAAATAAGTAAATATATGTATAAAACCAGTCCTCTATCTCCTATATAGCAAACAGGAAGCAATACTGATGCCCTGTGCCAAAGCAGATGCAGTACTAGTGCTTTGTTTAATAGGATATTGTCAGCCTTTCAACTGAATCAAGGAGAAAAAAGCCACCATTTTACCACAGATCTCATTGTATTCATCCGCAGGCAGCAGTGGTTTCCTTGTCCAACATCTGTGTTGATTGTTTCAGTTTCAAGAGAGCTGCAATTGTAACTAAAGTAATTTCTTTATAAGATCTATGCCACCTTAATCCTTATCTCAAGCATTGCAAAGCATGTCCTTCAAAGTCTGTGAAAATTCAGTGAAAGCTTCTTCTAAAGCATATAAACAAATTTTACAATTCCGCACTTTCACTCATAAACTAATGTGAACAGAAAAAATAGACTATTCAGCTGCGAGTCTTCTGTTTACCTGACGTTAAAGCTCCCATATGGCTTTATTAAGGGTTTTGGGGACAGAGAAGCGTTAGCTATATTATATTTTTCGTCTTTCCAAAACACCTAAAGTTCTTGAAACATTAGACCTTCTGTCTTTGCTGAAATTGATTAAACACATTAAAGGAAATACCCTTAACCAGAGAGAAAAAATTAAGACATATGTTTACCTTGAAAATAAAGTTAAGGAAATTTCATAGTAGGCCACTACCCAAGTTCTCAAAAACCTGCATCATCACAAAGCAATCAGGAAAAAGTAGCTAACTGTTCTCCAGTGAGGTATGTATTGTTTTAACATCATCAACAAAAAACCCAAACAAAACCCCCAAAAAAACCCAAATAACAACAGCAACAAAAAAACCCCAAACCCACACAAACAAAAGAACAAAAAACCCAACAAAAAAGACATTCTAAATTGTGCATAAGGGTGTGCATTTAATGTAAAGATGAAATATTGGCATTTAATGTAAACCTGAAACATTAACTTTGGCATTTACAATAGGAAAATCAAAGTAAAATATGTGCAATAAGTATATCCACAACAAAGATGCAAAAAGCATAATTAGCCATCAAAACCAGATTTTTTTTACCAAAATAAGAATTCAGTTAATTGAATCCATATCAAAAAAGTCACCATCATTTTTCAGCCATGTTTCATAAGAGTAATTTACTTTAAAATGTTCTTTAAAATGTCTGTGATAGTCTCATTATAGAACACCAGAATACACAAAAATCTCTGAACTTAGACCATAATTTTCCAATGTGACAGTCCTAAGAGGAGATTTTAAAAGCTTCCTAGAGTAAATGATGCTTGATTCTTATTAATTTCTCTTAAAGAGGTTGTCCTTTGCATGTGTACCTTATACAGGGACTGTCTTTGGAAGAGGCATGCAGCTATCATTTCTTGCAAGGGAATCTTCATTTTTTCTTTATTACAATCTTGTCAGAGTGGTCAGAAAAGCTGTGTGTCAAGATAAGTCAGAAAAATCTGTCAAAAACCTTTAAAATGGTACTATAATGCTATCTGTGGAAATGTCTTATAAAGACAAAGAATAATGATCAGGATGCAAGATAGTTTGAAAAAAAAAAGGCAATTTTTTTTTACAATCAAAAGTTTAACTGACAATTATTCTTCACACATATTCATGAAATCAAGTTCTGCTTCTGCAGATAATTCTCCACCCATTTCTACATGTCAGATATAAACGATCCGATCTTGTGCCACACTAAATGAGTACATTGTGCTAGATTGATATAGAGACTATTTAGCATTCTCACTAATTATTCGTGCACAAATTCCCTTGTTCTTTTCTCCTTTTCTTCTCTTATCCTTTAAATGAGGGGTTTTTTTCTTTTTTATTTTGTTTCATCTTTAGTATAACTTTTTGAAAATACAAAAATGAGCAAAAGTATACCTGTCGTGGGTTTGGGCCGGATCGGCCCAAGCAAGCTGAGCGACAGATGTTCCCTCTCTCCTGCTGAGCAGGAGAGAGAGAAGAAGAGAGACTAGTTTAGTAAGAACTAAACTACTTTAATGAAATATAAAGAATAAAATAACAAAAGAAAATAATGAAATATATACAAAACCGTATCAAGCTCCCAGGATGACAATCACGTCACCAGCAGGCAGGTGACANTCACAGACGGGACCCCTCTACGCCTCTCTGCTTCCAGCCCTCCAACGGGGCAAATAACAAGGTGTCTGGCCTTGGTCGTTATCGCAGTAAGCCTAAGCAAGGGCCTCTCTGCATCCCGTGCCTTGGCATCAGCTATAAACATGGGTCTTATCACTCTGAGAAAGAGCAGTTTTCTGCACAATATGCTGTTAATTTCAGCAGTAAGAAGAGGCCTAGTTAGAAAGCAGAGTTACTGAACAAAATTGGTCCTGTTTTACCTCAAACCAGGACAATACCAAATTTCCTAAATTAAATGACTAAACTGATAATTTCTACAGTGTGAATATTCTTGAGATTTAAAATCCAGGTTTGGACTCTTGAATATTCCTTTTTAATTTCTCTGGCTTTGTGATTTATCACATAAATTCTCATCAAATAGGGATATATGAACATGTTTTTGAGAAAACTATAATCACTTTTTTCATTATACTTTTTATATTCAAATATTTTAGATGAAGAAAAGAAAAAAAAAGATAGGGAAAAACCAGTTCAAATGGTCAAAAGAATGGGAAAAGAAACAAAGGTAAACAAAATAATAGCCATAAATGTGACTTCTAATGTCACCTTGCCATGAACTTACCTGAAATGTTTTAAAGAAGCAGGTCTATTACATATAGAGAAAAATTATGACATTGATATCAATAATTAGCTGCCATTGCCTTTGGTATGGCAAAATTTCATCCTTTGTCTTTGGTGAAAAGATATTCTAGCATGTCTTTGTTGAGTATTTCTCATCTCCAATATGAAATTAGCTTCAGGAGACCTTATTTTCACAGATATTATGTGTTAGAAATTCACATTGTGTATAATTAAAACGTTACAAATTGGGAAGAAAGGATGTGAGAAGGTAGGCTCACATATGGATATTGAAGTTCAGGTACAAATATAAACCCATCTAATATAAATGTTTTACATAGGTGGGTAAATAAAATGACATCTGAGGCCTTGTTTTATACCATTGCTGTCTAAAGAACACATAAACAGATTTATATTTTAAACTGATATAATTTTTTTAAGATTTTATGGGGTTGAGGGTTCCTTAAAATTTATTCTTTTTTACTTGCTTTCTTCTTCATTTTATAGTGATGGCGTGGGAAGAAGGTGAATGTATGTATTTCACTAGTTTCAAAATTGTTGGTGAAAGCAAAAATAAATCTTTAGGATGTTTTTATTTTTTCCTACAAAGTTCAGTTCACTGTGTCAATGACACCTGCAAATAAGCAAGTAAAATTACATTTTCAACTTAGACAGCTATGAGAGAGGAAGCTTTTGTGCTATGAATTTCTATGTTTGTTCTTAAGAAGCATTCTCTCATTTTCAGGTTTGACTAATACACTGGCACTACAAGATATTCAGAATTTCAAGATGTCACCTTTCCCAAGCCCCTGCTGAGCATGAACGTCCCCCAGTAGGAAGGATCAATCATTGATAGCAAACCTGCACCTTAATACCTAACACTCCATAGATTAAGACAGTTGTATATACATTGGAATTATATTCAGCCTGTGGCATTGATGTGGCCACACCCATTGTAGACTACAGGTCATGTCCAGTCTGAGATATATGCAAATACAATATGAAAACTATTAGCGTTGCATTAATTCCCATTCCTAATGTCTTTGCTTCTTACTAAAAATGGTATTTTGTGCTTTTGCTGAAAACAAAGACAGAATTGTTAGTGATATATTTTATTTTTATTTTTAAGATGACATATTATACTCCATAAGTGTAAAACAATGAAATCATTAAACATTTGCCTCCAGTTGCTAAGAAGGAAGTGAACTGGCAGGAAACTCAGTTTTTACAAAATTAAATCTATTGAATGTGTGAGTTTACATTTGTATGTGGAAATGAAAATCCCTGTGCTTGTAAGGAGATTTTACGAGTGTCTTGGAAGACTAAGAGAAAAATATTATAGGAGTGATGACCTTGATGTTTTTAATATCTCTCAAATGAAAGTGGCTTTTCAGAGCATCTAAAGATCATCTGGAATGCAATAAAAATGATTTCTTCCTTGCATTTTCAGGATACAAGAAATACTTTAGGATTCTTTTGAATAGACAGATGTTGTTTTCACTATTATTATGAGGGTGAAATTGTCTATTTGATTGTACAGACTAGAGCATCTCCTTTATATTAGGCAACTGAAAGTACCCTGTGCTGAGGAAAATAATTACTAAAATATTATCTCACTGATAATATTTAAAAATGTTTTTGAAAATCCTGTGTAGATTGAATCAGCTCCTGAAGGTAATAGATTGTGCAGGAATGTTTCTAGGTTTTGTGAAGAGGATCTACATTTTCTATACTCTAGGCAGTCTTGCAATTGTCATCAAAAAAGGACAAATCAACTTTGTGGAATTATTTCTAAAACAATACTAGTCAGCAAACATTAGAAAAGTTTTTGTATCTATAGCTGTATGGTATTGGTTCTGTACCTTTGCTGGAAGAAAAAGACCACCCTGTTATTATTCAAGAATCAGCCTGAACTCTGTTGCACAGAAAAATCCTGCCTTGAAGACATACAATTTTACCAATAGAGCTACAAGTGAATTAAAAAACAAAATCCCCATGGCAGGGATTTGCAAGAGTCTAAAGAAAATTTGCATTATAACACATTTTTTCCCTACTGTTTCCTGCAGAGGGATCTCCCAGAACAATCGCGCTTCTCTGAGCTCACCACTACGGTTTTAATCAGTGCAGAAGTCCTTTTCCTGGTTGCATAAATGAGCCATTTTGAAAAGGATTTTTGCAACAGCTAATACCTGTTGCCTTTAACAAATGACACACTTTTTATTCCAGGATATGAGTGAAGTTTTTGCTTAGAAGTTAGTCACCGAATACTGACTAAGGGACTGTTCTGTACGTCTAGTATAACTTCTGGTTAAACAAAGAACAATGATTGTTTCCTTGTAGTATAAAACAGTCAGAGATATTTCTTATTATACTTTTTGGGTTTGGAGGGTTTTTTAACTGTATGTTGTGTTCATGAGTTTGATTCTGAAAAGCATCAGGCATGTGACAGATGTTTAGAAGAGGAAATGCATGAATAATGCATACCATTTGAAGCTCTCCCTGTAAGAGTTAACATCAGGTATATGCAAATTTGAAAGTGAGGGGTAGTCTAAATGATATAAAGTGAATAACCTTGAAAGAGAAGTTGAAGAGGGAACATCTTTTATGTTAAGACAATTTAAACAAATTTATCCTCTCAAATGGGTTAATTCATAAACAAGTGTATTGTGCCCTGAGAATGCTGAACTGCTTGGGGGTTTTGAGAAGATGGCTGGACTACGAAAACAGCACTCAAAGGTTCAGGATGCAAAATGCTGCAGGGACAAATACATGCATATTGTAGCCATTCTCTTAAGTAATGTCCCTTACAGACATGAATAAATTTGAAAGTTTAGAAGCTTTTAGTATCTCCTATTCACTACAGTACACTTATGACTAGAAGTTTACAAAGGACTTAAAATTTGCTGTGTTCTTAATAATGTCAAAGTGCAAAGCAGCATTGTGGTTTGCATGTAGCAAATGCAGAATAAAGATCAGTACTGTGGCAGCACAAGTAGTTAATTTTACATTATCAAAACTTATGGGTTTGCCAATTATGAGTTCACATTGGCAACATTGGGGGGGGAGAAATGAATTAAAGTGTGAAGGTAAAAATTCTGTAAGATCATATGTCACCATAAGAATATATATTATCCTTGTAAGAATATATACCTTATATGTTGAAAAAGCATAATAATTATGTTGATATTTCTCTTGATGGTTTTCCAAATACCTATAGATTTCTTCCAATATTTCTCTGATACTGTTATTCACTCTCTTTGACCTCACTGGGATGTTCTATTCTGTCTGTGTGTAAAGTTTTTCTAAGTGTCCTGGTTCTAGTGGGGACAGGGTTAATCCCTGCCCAGGACACAGGTATTCTATACCTCATTATGACATGCCCAGTACTTAGGCGGGAGCTAGACAGGGGATTGGTTTGGAAGTCGCTGCTTGGGAGAGGGCTGCAGTTTCCTGGTCCTGGTCAGTGCACAGTGGGAAGGTAACCTTGTTTATTCCTCTACCAGTGTTATTGCTGTTGTTGTGGGGTTTTTTCTGTTTCCTTGCTGCCCTGTTAAACTGGTTTTTATCTCAACCCACGAGTTTTGTCTTTTTCTCCTGAATCTCCCTCACTGCTGAGGGCTGAGTGAGCAGCTGCATGGTTCTCTGTTGCTGGCTGAAGGCAAACCATGACACTAGGTTAGTTAACTAAAACAATGAAACATTCACATCAGTTATAACAGCCTCTTTAGAGCATTCACATCATGAACAAGTTGAGAGAGTTCAAGTATATTGGAAAATACATCACTGACTTATTTGTTTTTAGACCCCAGAACACTGTATTATTTTTCTGGTTTGTAATGATCTCACTTGTGGTTTTTATATTATCTAAGACTGCTCAGGAAAGTGTTGCTGTAGTTTGATTTCTGGCAACTAAAGAACTGTGCTTGAATAACAAGTAAAAAATACAGTTAGGATGGTACAAATAGCTTTGAAAGGAATCTAGAACAAAACAGACAATGCTATGACCCTATAAGCTTACATGCTTACCAAGAATGCTAGTATTTTGAATAACAAATGCAACTCGGGTCTCCCATATATGAAGGATATAGAGAACTTTCACAAATCAGTCTGGAAGACAATCAAGACTACTTCAAGTTGCTCTATATATGGATATATTCATATAGTTTCATATAGAATATAAATTCATTAAAAGGTTTAAATGTCAGTCACATGTCAAGATTTGAGTTTGGCATCAAGTGTGATGCATTATGACTTAAAATCTCTCCTAATGACTTCAGGGAGATCCTAGCTCTTACAAAAGCTGGAGTATTTGCCAGAATAAGGATAGATTTAATGTCCACAGAACTAATTAGAATAAAATAGAATAACTTTTATAGACCTTCCTAGCCAGAACATCTAATTCTCCAAAGTGCATCAAAGAGTAATTGCATATATATGAGTGGTGTAATAATTTGACAGCATATGGTGCTTCCACTGTGCACTCAGCTTTGCTCACACAAAGCTCTCTGTGCCACAGGTGCCTGGGAAGGCTAGCCAAGGTTCCCAAACTGATTCTTCATTTTCTCTCTAATTGGGAAATAAAGACTTTTTACCTTCCCCTTGTCCTTTAGTTATTACTTGATATACTTTCAGTGGTATGCTCCTGAAGTTATGCTCCAGTTCAACCCTGTCTCTTGAGTTCAACCATTTTTTAAATGTGTATTAACTCATGAAAGGTATTATGCTGAAGGTGTAGACTGTATAGGAATTAGTAGGCAAAGACTCAGTTTTGTCAAAAAACATAACTACCTTAAGTGTGATTTGGCAAGTACCAAAAGAAGGAAATATGATGGAGTCCTGCTGATACTTGAAGCCACTGCTTGGAAATACAGGTTGTATACCCATGACGGAAATGGTTTCAAGGAGCTTGAGCAGGTGGTACCCAAAACAATGCTAAAAACACAGAAGAATTTCATGCAATTCGATTTGGATTCAGAATTCAGAATTATATTCTTCATTATTCTGGTACCAAAGATATCCTTTTGCAAGTCATTTTGCTTCCTTTATGTAGATGGTGTAGCACTAAATTTAATACAAGTTGACTGCAATAATGACATTTATTAAACTAGAATTGTAGTTTTTCCTGAAGGTTGAACACTGCTGAAGTCCAGAGCTTCATTTTTCAGTGTCAGAAATAGGTCAGTTATGCTCGTGATTAGTATGGGACAAATTTATTTATTGACATTGAAAAATAAAATATAGGCATTAATATTTATATATTTTGAAGCATCATGACTGGAATACATAAGAAGCAGTGATATTTTCCATCACAAAATATACACTATGAAATGACTCATGGAGTTGTACAATGAGCTAGTAAAAAAGCAACTAATAGGAGTACCTATAAAGATAATAACATGCAGAAGTGTTTTCTACAGGCAAGGGTTATGATATCCAAGAAAAGAAGCATTAATATACTTGTGCCTTATCTACTTAAAAAAACCCAAACCTGATGGCAACTTTTTCTGTGGAATTTTTTAAATTTGCAACAGCTGATAAGTAAAGACAGAAAGATAGTGAGTGAAGTGGAAAGGAGATATTTTGGGATCTCCATACAAATATCTTGAACCAATACTGGAGACAGTTTGTAAACACTTGACATGAATCATAATTGTATATTGCAGTCTGTCAATAGCAAGGAATAAATTAACATGCTCAACATGTTCATTTGAAACCAAGAACACTTAGCAAGCCAAACACCAGTCAGCTTTCCTCTGACTGTTTCTCAAATGGGAAAATCATTTCCCACTCACAATGAAAAAAAGAGACAGGAGAAAGACTACTTTTCTTTATAGCAAGTACAAATTAAGGTTTTATCCAGATCATGATGTGTTTGATCCACATAGCATTTCAAAACTGTAAAAAATGTGCGTGATTTTGTGCAGAGGTATTTACAAAGTTACTTTCAAGTTCCTAATTTCAGGTGCATGATATTGCATTGTTGTAAGCAGAAACTAATTTCATGGCATTGCCAGATGCCAGATCTGAGGAAAAACCAACCAAAAACCAACAATAAAATGTTTCTTTTTCTGCAGACCATATGACCCATTTAAGATCTTTCTCAAATAAAATTTTTGATCCTACCTGCAAGTTTACATAGCATATCATCAAATCTGACAACTGTCTGTGATCATAATTATTGGAAGTATGAGTGTGGATCTTTCCTTATTTCTTATAAAGTCTAAAATGCCTGAAAACTGACTAAAGTCATAAAATTAAAGCTAGTTATAGTTTAAAAGTTATTTTTGCATAGACACCCTTGTCAAAATGCACATTTGTCTGTTAATAATATCCTAGAATAAATATCAGACTTAAACCCATCAATCAATATCTGTCTTGTTTAATTTTGTCATATCAACACTATTTTGGTAATTTATAATGTTTGCAGTAATTTTATACTTGCACAACATTATTCTGTTTTCCATTAGTCTCTGATCTTGTAGAACATGCAGTGAAGCCATAAATTAATTTACACACAGGAATAAATATGCCTGTAATTATGTTTGAGGAAGAAAATCACAGCTTCTCTTTCCATATTGGTTGAAAAGAGAGAAAATTCAGCAGAGAATATGGGGTTCTGTAGTATCAATTACATTTCCTGTGAGGAACGAGTAACGAGTTTGGGCCCAGCAGCCCTGTTAGTGCTAGAGCGATCTCACTTCTGTGGTCTGCCATTTTTTCCTTGCTTTTGTGCTACATCATTTCACTCTAAACTTGACGGATAGAGGCTCTAAATTACTTATACAAGCCTCTCAAACTGGGAAACACTTCAGCTTGTCATAGTTAATTACAAAATTTGCATGTGCTACTTTTTTAGTGATATATTGAGAATTGTTTGTTTTCCTTTAAGCCTCATAAGTAATAAGCTGTTTATTAGGGATGCAGAATACTACTGTGCCCCATGAACATTGTCTGGGTCTGGGGCACTCAGCCCTTCTGCTCAGTAGCTATAATTATCCCACAGAATTATCCCTTTTCTTAATAAATATTCTTAATACATCACTTTCTCTTGCTCTTTTGTTTGTTCATATGGTGATTTTCATCAGTTTCTGCAAGTTATTTCCACTGCAAATTAAACTGCTCTTTAGAAACTGTTGTACTGTTTTACATTAGTCTTTCTTGTGCCAGATGAAAACATTGTTTAGGCTATATTTTGTGAAATTACAAGTTTTTAATGAGAAGTACTTATCCATATATCCTCCTTTTCCCAAAGCTTAGGGGAAGTGAACCACACTTTTGATGAAAACGGTGACTGCTAACATGGACATAATGAGAACCTCGAAAGACTTAAGATTATGGGACGGTTCTCCCTGACCTTTCTTTATGTGTTTGAACTATTTAATTTTTAACTTTTTTTCCAAAAAAAGTGGTTTTTTTTAAAAAAAAAGGGGGCAGCTTGGGTATATTTTTTAATCTTTTGATTTTAGCACTAATATTTTTCTCCTAGTTTATCCCATGGTTTCAGGTTTGAGATGCTCTTTAACACTTAAAATAGAAAAAAGCATATTAAATAGTGTGTGCTTTAAGTAGATAGACAACAGCCACAAAAAAAAAAAAAAAAGGAAAGAAAAAGAGAGAGAGAAAGTAAAGCTAAAGGCAGGGAAAATAACAGGGAAGGAAAAGATACCACACAATGACTTGAGCTTGTTATTTGTTATTCTGTGTGAAGCATCTTTACTGCCCTGTTTAACTCAAATACCTTTAACATGATGCCCTATCATAAATTTTCTTCTTATTGATTATAGTGATATTATAGCTTAACTTACATGTTATTCATATAGCACTAACAATATGACAGGTACTTAACAGCTTAGAAAAAAATTAATTACTCTCAAAAATTTACAATTGAAATAGGC
This sequence comes from Chionis minor, assembly GCA_013398295.1. Taxonomy (NCBI): domain Eukaryota; kingdom Metazoa; phylum Chordata; class Aves; order Charadriiformes; family Chionidae; genus Chionis; species Chionis minor. The sequence continues at coordinate 15,443 of VZSF01001889.1, read as the reverse complement.
ATCATGAAAATAAAGGATAGTATATAAATATCAGGATGGACACACAAGAGACAAACAATCATTGTTTTGTCTCTTAGTAAATCCAAATTTGTGCAGTCAAGCCTGTTCTTTAAAAAAACTTACACTGCTAGTATACAGTGTGGCCATACAATGAACTTTCTGGCTATTGTTGAGGCCTGTGATTTTGAAACTGATACTTTATCTGTTCTGTGAGAGTCATACATGACTGTAATACATGGACTCTGTTTTGTTTGTATGTTCTTAGTGATACAATTGAATTCTTTTAGAAGTTAATGAGTGACAGGGACCCCTGATGGACGGTGGGGAAAAGGGTGAGATTCATGGGACAAATACTGACAAATACTTCAGGATTAGTTTTAAGAGGTTTCAAAATTGGGAAAATAAAAGTAAGATATGGTGCTGAGAGGCTTCTGCTCCTGTGGAGAGAATATGAAAATAAAGTGAGGAACAACAGGCCTTGAAGTTGACAGAAGAAACCTTCTGTCAATCAGCAAAAACGGAGCAGAGACTGATGCACCTCAGAAAGACACTGAGTTAAGAGAAAAAGTGTAGAACAAAAGCCCTGTCTTATAATGACAAAGTTTACGCATGAAAAGCTGTTTATAAGCCTTTTCATTTTTGTCCTAGCTTGCCTAATATCTTTGACTTTCTCTTTCTGTAAGATTTAGATATTCTAATACAACCTGTCTTTACTAAGTTTAAAAGTATTTTAGTCACCTTTGAGGAAGCAACCATATGAAGTATTTTGGGACGATTCTCTGGAATACTTTAGCTTGGGTCACATTCCAACGATGGTGAAAAGTAATATTATCTCTGTATAGTTAGTTTGGTTTGAAAATTTAACTTTATCAGTGACCTAATTCATATGAGATGGTATTTTATTTCAAATACACAGTTTTCTGGGTAACTGTGAGCAGGGTCAGAGTCATCACAGCCATTCAAGTCCTGTATGAAATGTTAAAAATTTTCAATCTCTACATACTTCACTATTTATCTATATTTATGTGTGTAACCATCTTGAAGATGGTGAGAAGAGTCTATCAGATCTGTAAATGGCTGGTGATAGGTAACCAAATGCAAGGAAATAATGACTTTTGAAATATCAGTGACAGTGAAAATCATAGGTTTCATGCCTTTCTGAAAAGTTCTGTGGAAAATGTGATTCGGTATCTTGGTTTAGTTCCTGGTTGAAACTATTATTTGGTAACCGTGAGAACTATTTCTTTATTCTTGACCAGGAAGGCTGGAGAATATCCTTTACAATCTGACAGTTCATTAAATTCCTTTGGGCAGAAAAAATATTCCCTGGAAACATGATCTTGTTGAGGCTTAGTATTAGGATATTGTGATATTACCTATATTGTCTCTTTCGTAAAAACATACCCAAGTTGGAATTCCTCAGTAAGGAGTAAGTAGCAGAGCAGCCTTCAGATAGGCCATGCAGCTCCTATATGTTTGTTATTCTATGTTAAACCTCTTTGTCACTCATTGGCATAGAATTCATATTAAGTATGTGTAGGTTTTGTTTTTCCCATTTTAAAACTTTTGATGTGAAGACAGACTTGTTTTCAGAGTTTTTGCTTTGCGATCTTGGTGTATTCTGTTTGGTATTTGGTATGAATAATGCCTACAAATTTTCTATCGTCAATAGGAAAATGATGATCTTGTCTGTACTGCACTATTTTAAAATTACAGACCTGGTCATCTGTAATGTCCATTCAGCAGCACATCCTGCTCTTCTACACTAGGGAAGCCCTCAGTGTCTCCCTGAAAGATCCTACAGTCCATTGAATACGCCAGCTTTAGGAGACCCCTCCAGGAACCAAAGCTTCATTGCCCTGCAGCCAGAAACTTACTTAGGGGCTGTGAAGATTTCTCCCTGGGTGAACTCTCTGCATCCTCCCACACCAGACTGCTTTTAACCTCCTCCTGACTTGCTCCTCTCCCCTTGCTGCCTGCAGGCAGTGGCCCCAGCCCTGCTGCACTTTGCAGAGGAGCTACACCTGTGATTCTGTGCATGTTTTTAATCTTATTTTGCATCTGAGCAAAACCAAGACTTCTCAATATTTGTTAAAAGAAGAAAACAGAGAAAGAGGAAAATGCATGTATGTACCCATCCATCCATACTTGGAGTCACTGGCTTCACCCTCATCACACCTTGTATACAACCAGCCTCAGATACTTGCTCTGTCTAATGCTGAACAGAGATTCAAGCATCCAGTCTCTCATGTATCAGGTGAGTGCTCTGACAGCAGTGCACTGTTGCTTACACAGGGCTGTACCTGTCTTTCTGCTTCCAACCAGAAATTCCACCCTAGAAAAGAAATTTTCTTCGGAAATCTCAGACTTACGTTGTGGAAGTTTGTGCAGAGTGCACCGCCGATGTATTCCCACGCATTGTCAACAGTGGTCCGGGGAGGACCTGATGCCGACACACAACTGTTAATGAAGTAGCTAACAAAGTACGAAGTACAAAGTACTTCATACAAAGGATGAAGACAGTCTCTCTTGTCCCCTCACTGTTGCAGTCGTGGAAAAAACTGGCTGAGAAAACTGACAGAATTACGGCTGAGAACACCAAGAAAATGACTGAGAAAACCAAGAAATTATTTGATAAACTGTTTGATAAACTGTCCAGGATGGAGGAAAGATCCCACTATTACCCTGCAGGGACCTACATCCCAGCTGTTAGGTGAAGACACCCTCCTACAAGACCTGCTGAAGACCGACAGAACATGCCACGAAGTGCCCTGCAGTCCATTCTCCACGAATACAGAGAGGACATGAGGAAGTTGGGATGGAAAACCTACCTTGACCCTACAGGCACAAATATGTGGGTTGCAAGGTAAAACAGATAGAAGAAAGGATTTTCCCAGGAGGATGGCTGCTCCGGTCTGTGGTGAGCAGTTCTCTGGTCCAGGTAGGAACTCATCTGCTAATCATGGGTAATATGCTCAATATTAGAGGGGCTCTGCCTCCAGCCAGGTGGAGGAGAGGGACAATTGATTTTACTGGACTGGGTGGATTCAATGTTCTGACATGTTACAGCCACAAAAGTATAAAGCTCTGGTGGACACTGGTGCGCTGTGCACCCTATTGCCATCGAATCATAAAGGGACAGAATCTGCCGCTATTTCTGAAGTGACAGGAGAGTCTCAAGAACTGTCTGTATTGGAGGCTAAAGTGAGTCTCACTGTGAATAAATGGGAGAAGCTTCCTATTATAGTTGGCCAAGATGTTCTGTGCATCCTTGGCATAGACTTCCTTTGGTTTTTAAGACCCAAATGGGTATTCGTGGGCTTTTGGTATAGCAGCTGCAGAGACTGAGAACATTACTCAACCTTTTCTTGTCTGTTGTGAGACTGCTGAGGGTTAAAGAACAGCAGGTGCCTATTACTACTACAATGGTGCAGCAACAATATCACACCAACCAAGACTACCTGATTCCCATCCATAACCTAATTCATCAGCTAGAGACCCAAGGATTGATCAGCAAGACTCGCTCACCCTTTAACAGCCCTACATGGTAAGTGCAGAAGTCTGATGGAGACTGGAGATTAACAGTGGACTGTCATGTCCTGAATGAAGTTACACTACCGCTGAGTGTTGCCATGCCAGACATGCTAGAACTTCAATATGGAGTCAAAGGCAGCCAAGTGGTATGCTATAATTGACCTTGCTAATGCATTTTTCTCTATTTCTTTAGCAGCAGACTGCAGGCCACAATTTGCTTTCACGTGGAGAGGTTTCCAGTACACCTGAAATCGATTCCCCAGGGGTGGAAACATAGCGCTACTGTTTGCCATGGACTGATCCAGACTGCAATGGAGAAGGGTGGACCTCAGGAACATATGCAATACATTGATGACATCATTGTTTGGGGTAACACAGCAGAAGAGTTTTTTGAGAAAGGCAAGAAAATATTCAAATTTTTTTGAAAGCTGATTCTGTTCTAAAAAGAGGTAAGGTCAAGGGACTGCATGAGAGAATCAGTTTTTGGGACCTAAGTGGCAAGATAGTCATTGCCAGACCCCAACAGATGCGATTAACAAAAAGGAAACACAAACCTTCTTAGGTGTTGTGTGTTTCTGGAGAATGCATATTCCAGGTTATGATCAGATTGTGAGACCCCTCTATGAAGTGACTCAAAAAAAGAATGTATTTTCATGGGGCCTTGAGCAATGACAAGCCTTTGAACAAATTAAACAAGACATAGTGCATGCAGTAGCCCTTGGACAATTCTGAACAGGATGGGACATTAAAAATTTGCTCTACACTGCAGCCAGGGAGAATGGTCCTACCTGGAGCCTATGGCAGAGAACACAAGAGGAGACCTGAGGTCAACCCCTAGGGTTTTGAAGTCGAGAATACAAAGGCTCCAAGGCCAACTGTACTCCAAATGAGAAAGAAATATTGGCAGCATATGAAGGAGTTAGAGCTGCTTCAGGGGTAATTGGTACTGAAGCACAGCTCCTCCTGGCACACCAATTACCTGTGTTGGTCTGGATGTTCAAGGGTAAAGTTCCTTCTACTCATCATGCCACTGATGCTACTTGAAGTAAATGGGTTGCGTTAATCACACACTGGGCTCTGTGGAACTGTGGCAAGATATTGCTGACTGGTTGCCCACGTACCCATGACTCGGGCCACTGAGGAACATCAAAAAAAAATCAACAAGTGGATCAGGCTGCTAAATTTTTCCAAACAGATTTGGACTGGTAACAGTCTGATAGAGCAGGACCACCTCGATTGATGGATCCCCTGGCGTTAAGTAATCAGGTAGGTTACTTAACAGGCAACCAGGTAGGTTGTGTTAAATGCTTGTCCCAGTTTTTAAAAGTTCTACCACCCATTGCTTTCAGGGTAGTTTTTAATAGTCCATTATATCATTCAGTCTTCCCAGAAGCTGGTGCATGATGGGGATATTTTTAGCTTGATGGGCACATGACACTTCAGGTCATCAAGGAAGGGATGCAGCATATAGATGAGCTGATTACCAGGGGGTGGATATGACTGCGGACACTTGTGGGAATGTAACGGAAGATCAGCAAGGAAGACTGTAAACACCCTCAAGTAACTCGCACATGGGCTGCTGGAAAACACATACATAACACTAATTGTTGTTTAGTCTTAAGTGCTCAACAAATAGAACATCTGCACTTAGACAATGTAGGCCTGTGATGCACTCAGGGGCACCTTATGGAACATGTGTGAGNATGTATTTTCATGGGGCCTTGAGCAATGACAAGCCTTTGAACAAATTAAACAAGACATAGTGCATGCAGTAGCCCTTGGACAATTCTGAACAGGATGGGACATTAAAAATTTGCTCTACACTGCAGCCAGGGAGAATGGTCCTACCTGGAGCCTATGGCAGAGAACACAAGAGGAGACCTGAGGTCAACCCCTAGGGTTTTGAAGTCGAGAATACAAAGGCTCCAAGGCCAACTGTACTCCAAATGAGAAAGAAATATTGGCAGCATATGAAGGAGTTAGAGCTGCTTCAGGGGTAATTGGTACTGAAGCACAGCTCCTCCTGGCACACCAATTACCTGTGTTGGTCTGGATGTTCAAGGGTAAAGTTCCTTCTACTCATCATGCCACTGATGCTACTTGAAGTAAATGGGTTGCGTTAATCACACACTGGGCTCTGTGGAACTGTGGCAAGATATTGCTGACTGGTTGCCCACGTACCCATGACTCGGGCCACTGAGGAACATCAAAAAAAAATCAACAAGTGGATCAGGCTGCTAAATTTTTCCAAACAGATTTGGACTGGTAACAGTCTGATAGAGCAGGACCACCTCGATTGATGGATCCCCTGGCGTTAAGTAATCAGGTAGGTTACTTAACAGGCAACCAGGTAGGTTGTGTTAAATGCTTGTCCCAGTTTTTAAAAGTTCTACCACCCATTGCTTTCAGGGTAGTTTTTAATAGTCCATTATATCATTCAGTCTTCCCAGAAGCTGGTGCATGATGGGGATATTTTTAGCTTGATGGGCACATGACACTTCAGGTCATCAAGGAAGGGATGCAGCATATAGATGAGCTGATTACCAGGGGGTGGATATGACTGCGGACACTTGTGGGAATGTAACGGAAGATCAGCAAGGAAGACTGTAAACACCCTCAAGTAACTCGCACATGGGCTGCTGGAAAACACATACATAACACTAATTGTTGTTTAGTCTTAAGTGCTCAACAAATAGAACATCTGCACTTAGACAATGTAGGCCTGTGATGCACTCAGGGGCACCTTATGGAACATGTGTGAGATTCCTGCCCTGCTGTTGAAGAAAATCAAAGAACAATGAAAAAGTTTCCTCCTTGAACCCTTGAAATGCAGGTTAGAACAGCAAGTCTGAGCTCTCACTCAAGGACTGTCGCGCTAATAAGGTCTCTCTTGTTCCGTGGTGTATGTGTCCCCCACTTGCATGCCTCTGCCTGGCTGCTGATTTGGAGATCCCCTGGTCTGTGAGGCATTGAGATTAAATTTGTTCTTTGCTTTTTGTCCATGGTTTTGTTGTTGTTCTTGTGTCCTCCTTGTGTCAGCTCACACAATGCTATTGCATAGGTTATTCATGATTGTGAAATGTGCAAAAATCAAGCAAGCTAAATGGTTAAAACCTTTGTGGTATGGGAGATGATGGCTGAAATATAAGTATGGGGCGGTCTGGCAAACTGACTATATCACACTCCCTCAAACCTGCCAGGGTAAATGCTATGTGCTTACAATGGTGGAAGCAAGCACCAGATGGTTGGAAACTGATGCCATGACCCATGCCACCACCTGGAATACCATCCTGGGCCTTGTAAAGCAAGTTTTGTGGTGACATGGTACTCCAGAAATAATTGAGTTGAACAATGGGACTCATTTTAAAAACAATCTTGTAAGTAACTGGGCCAAAGAACATGGCATTGAGTAAGTATATCTCCATCATGCACCAGCTTCTGGAAAGATTGAATGATATAATGGACTGTTAAAAACCACCCTGAAAGCAATGTNAAGTGGCAAGATAGTCATTGCCAGACCCCAACAGATGCGATTAACAAAAAGGAAACACAAACCTTCTTAGGTGTTGTGTGTTTCTGGAGAATGCATATTCCAGGTTATGATCAGATTGTGAGACCCCTCTATGAAGTGACTCAAAAAAAGAATGTATTTTCATGGGGCCTTGAGCAATGACAAGCCTTTGAACAAATTAAACAAGACATAGTGCATGCAGTAGCCCTTGGACAATTCTGAACAGGATGGGACATTAAAAATTTGCTCTACACTGCAGCCAGGGAGAATGGTCCTACCTGGAGCCTATGGCAGAGAACACAAGAGGAGACCTGAGGTCAACCCCTAGGGTTTTGAAGTCGAGAATACAAAGGCTCCAAGGCCAACTGTACTCCAAATGAGAAAGAAATATTGGCAGCATATGAAGGAGTTAGAGCTGCTTCAGGGGTAATTGGTACTGAAGCACAGCTCCTCCTGGCACACCAATTACCTGTGTTGGTCTGGATGTTCAAGGGTAAAGTTCCTTCTACTCATCATGCCACTGATGCTACTTGAAGTAAATGGGTTGCGTTAATCACACACTGGGCTCTGTGGAACTGTGGCAAGATATTGCTGACTGGTTGCCCACGTACCCATGACTCGGGCCACTGAGGAACATCAAAAAAAAATCAACAAGTGGATCAGGCTGCTAAATTTTTCCAAACAGATTTGGACTGGTAACAGTCTGATAGAGCAGGACCACCTCGATTGATGGATCCCCTGGCGTTAAGTAATCAGGTAGGTTACTTAACAGGCAACCAGGTAGGTTGTGTTAAATGCTTGTCCCAGTTTTTAAAAGTTCTACCACCCATTGCTTTCAGGGTAGTTTTTAATAGTCCATTATATCATTCAGTCTTCCCAGAAGCTGGTGCATGATGGGGATATTTTTAGCTTGATGGGCACATGACACTTCAGGTCATCAAGGAAGGGATGCAGCATATAGATGAGCTGATTACCAGGGGGTGGATATGACTGCGGACACTTGTGGGAATGTAACGGAAGATCAGCAAGGAAGACTGTAAACACCCTCAAGTAACTCGCACATGGGCTGCTGGAAAACACATACATAACACTAATTGTTGTTTAGTCTTAAGTGCTCAACAAATAGAACATCTGCACTTAGACAATGTAGGCCTGTGATGCACTCAGGGGCACCTTATGGAACATGTGTGAGATTCCTGCCCTGCTGTTGAAGAAAATCAAAGAACAATGAAAAAGTTTCCTCCTTGAACCCTTGAAATGCAGGTTAGAACAGCAAGTCTGAGCTCTCACTCAAGGACTGTCGCGCTAATAAGGTCTCTCTTGTTCCGTGGTGTATGTGTCCCCCACTTGCATGCCTCTGCCTGGCTGCTGATTTGGAGATCCCCTGGTCTGTGAGGCATTGAGATTAAATTTGTTCTTTGCTTTTTGTCCATGGTTTTGTTGTTGTTCTTGTGTCCTCCTTGTGTCAGCTCACACAATGCTATTGCATAGGTTATTCATGATTGTGAAATGTGCAAAAATCAAGCAAGCTAAATGGTTAAAACCTTTGTGGTATGGGAGATGATGGCTGAAATATAAGTATGGGGCGGTCTGGCAAACTGACTATATCACACTCCCTCAAACCTGCCAGGGTAAATGCTATGTGCTTACAATGGTGGAAGCAAGCACCAGATGGTTGGAAACTGATGCCATGACCCATGCCACCACCTGGAATACCATCCTGGGCCTTGTAAAGCAAGTTTTGTGGTGACATGGTACTCCAGAAATAATTGAGTTGAACAATGGGACTCATTTTAAAAACAATCTTGTAAGTAACTGGGCCAAAGAACATGGCATTGAGTAAGTATATCTCCATCATGCACCAGCTTCTGGAAAGATTGAATGATATAATGGACTGTTAAAAACCACCCTGAAAGCAATGTGGGGTGGAACTTTCAAAAATTGGGACAAGTTTTTAACGCAACCTACCTCATTACTAAACACCAGGGGATCCATCAATTGAGGTGGTCCTGCTCTCAGACCTTTTACATACTGGAGAAGGGGATAAAGTCCCTGCGATACATGAAAGGAATACGAGGGGAAAACTGTTTGGGTTTTTCCTACGTCAGGCAAAAGCAAACCCATTTGTAGGACTGTTTGCTCAAAGACATGCATGTACCTGGTGGGTGATGCTGAAGAATGGAGAAGTTCAATGTATACCCCAAGGAAATTTAACCCTGGGTAAGAATATTCAGTTTTGAGCTGCAATGATGCTGATTGCTATATAATACTAACAGTATTCAGTAAGTGTTTTTCAGATAACATAATGTTGATGGAACTGAAGCTAGCTTCATTAGGTAGTGTCCAGCAAACACTTCCAGGCAGCCATGTGGGTACAAACCATGACAAATTTCATACCATCTGTCCTTCCCTGACAGACTACTGTGATAGATGGAAACCTGCAATTATGAACTAAATGAACTTAACAAACTTTTGTGTATAAAGATAAATCATAAATTTCTATATCAGTGTGAGTATATATATGTGTGTGTATATACATTTGAAGATAAAAGCAAGCAGCAGTGACCTGAGCATGATACAAATAACATGGAATGTCCTGGTTTGAGGTAAAAAAGAACCAATTTTTTTTTTATAATTTTAATTTGACTTACATCTTTTCTAACTAACAAACTCTGAAATTAGAGGCATATTTTTCAGAGTGTCAGCTTCTAGCAAATAAGTGTGAAACACTGGAAGGTCAAGTAATAGTCTCAAAGCTTGCTTGCATGCAGTTTTCTGCAGCTTGCAAGGGACCTAGTGCAAACAACAGACCTTTCATTTCACTTATCAGGAAAGAAACTTATGCAGACTTGCTGTAGCAGCAGACCATTCTCATCACTCATCAGGCACCTCCAAAACTGACTCCTATCCAGGCTGAGCTGGCAGCCCCCAAGGATGTGAAGGCTGCACGATAAGCGAGACCTGAGGCGCTTGAAAAGCTCATGAGATGTACATGCATGTGCCTGACTGAGGATAAAAGGACCATCGAAACAAGCTGTGGTGTGCACCCAATGCCAAAGAACTGATGACCAAGGACCAACGCTCGATCCATGGCAGTGACTATTCTTTGGTTATCTTTCTAAACGCTCGCTCAGTTTTCTTTTAATATTTCCTGCCTTTTTTATTGCTCCATTTTTACCTTTTCAATAAAAAAGGCCTGACTGGGGGCATTTGACCTCATTTGTGTCTTAATCTCATTCTTTGGACCACTACAAACCTCCCCCGAGCCTGAAGTCAGACCGGAACTTTACAATAAGGTCTGATGTTTATTGTGAATACCAAGGAATGGTATGCAGAGAGGCTTTTGCTTATACTTGTTGCTGTTAATAACTAAGGTTGGCTAATGTTGTCTACCACATTGGAGAGCTGGAAGCAGAAGAGCATAAAAGGGGTGCACCTGCAGGACAGGTGACCCAAAACTGACCAACAGAGTATTCTGTCCCATCTGCATTATGCTCAGTGTAAAAACTGAAGGATCAAAGGGGTTAGCTCTCTTTCTTCAATGGCCGGCATCCAAGGAGGACTCTATTCGCCTGTCTTTGATCCCAGTCCCTGGGTTCCACAATCCAGTTCCATCCATCAGTCCAGTCTGAGACTTTCCCAGTGTTTGCCAGTGATGTGGTCGTCATCCTGGGAGCTTGATACAGTTTTGTATATATCTGTTCTTCAACCGGTCAGTAATACACAGGAGTTTTGAGAAGAATTTTGAGGAAGAGGTTTCCATTTATTTTCTCAGATTCTTAGGAAAGCAATGAAAGAATTATTTAACCAAAGACCTTTACTGTGCTACCAACATTGTATACAACTGTTGCTTGCAAGTTCTGATTTAATTTCAAAACTTATGTGGAACAGCTTGCAAATTAAATATAGCCTCTACTTACTTTCTTAGCTGTGGGAGCAAATTTCTGTGACCAATATAAAAATTTCACTTAGTAAATAAAAATAACTGTCCAATTGTGGTTAAGGACTCACACCAATTGTAGAGGCTTTCGAGACCTCAATTTTTAGTACTAGAGGCCATAATGTTAACTTTTTTCATAGATGTGGTCACTGAAGGACTGTCATACCAAAGATCAAATTTTGCATATTTTACTCACACTCACCTTACACTTCTTACGTTTTACCTCTCTTGTAAAAGTTTGTGTAATTAAACTCAGCTGGCAACATTTTTCAAAATTATCCCAAATGGTAGCGCTAGAGTATTAACAGGAGAGGTGACTTCATCAATTTAAAACATCTTTCTTAAAATTATATCCCTTGTTCAAAATTTATATTTTTATAGAAGTTCCCCAACTGCCTCATCTGGCCTTGACTGTTAAGGCACAACACAAGAAAACCTGTTACAGATAGTTACAGATACATCTGTAATACATCTAACTGAATGAAAGCCACATAAGAAATGGTGTTAAATCTTTGATAACTGATTGAAGAGCTCTGTAGGGAAGTGTATGTTACCCAATACTTTTTAGGATGATTCTAATGAAGAATTGCAGAGGTTCAGCAGAACCTTTTCTGATTAAGACACACATGGTCAGTGTTTTGCTAGTAACACAACGTTTAGATGTCCCTTGGTTTGAAGAAAAAGACACATACCCTTCTTATTCTTTTTCAGATAATTTCAAGCTTTATTTATGGTATTTTATGCAACATTTTATGCTCCACAATTACAAGATTAGCCACTTTAAATTCTGATTTTTTTTTTGTATTATATATTGACTTTTAAAATTCCTTTAAAAACAATAAAATTATGTGTGTGCAATGCAGGATATTATTCGGTATTTCATCAATAGTTAATAAATACTTCCAAATTATAAAATAAACTACAATTTTATTTATGCAAAAATACCAGAAAATCCATTCTGTTGAGCACACTTTAATAAAATTTTGAAAAAAAAAATTTAAAAATGGACATGAATAGAGGGGGTTTGTGAGGCAATTCTTTCAGAAAACCAGTATGGGAGTTGAATGCTCATTTTTGAAATGTGCCTATGTAAACCAAGTAATCTTTGGGTGTGTTAGAGACTCTCTTCTTCAAACATTTCACATCTACTCTCATATATAAAGCATTTAAAAATTAACTAAGGAAAAAGTAGGAGTGAATTATTATTATTATTTATTGTTATTATTGTTGTTGTTATTGTTATTCATAGAATCGTAGAATCATAGAATGGTTAGAGTTGGAAGGGACCTTAAAGATCATCAAGTTCCAACCCCCCTGCCATGGGCAGGGACACCTCTCACTAGAGAGGTTATTGTTATTGTTGTTGTTGTTGAAGGTAGATAAAAATAATTTTTTTTTCTGGTTAATTATATTGTTCTTGTATACTCAAGCATTTTAATAAGAGCGAGAAAATACTGAGTATGTATAATTCGATGAATATATGTATTAATTGTAAATTTTATGCGTTATGTTATTTAAACAATGTGTGTAACAGAAAATTTTGCAGAATATGACACAACTTTGAATTTGCTTCCTTAAGAAACAGCAAAACAGCTGTACCATGGCACCAGAAGCCTTTTGCTGTGAGTAACTAGCACCAAACTTCCGTATTTCATGGTGTTAGACCAACCATATTACTGACCTTGGAGACATATGAATGAAGATCATGTCATAAACTAGTAGGATTCCAGGCAGCACAGTGTTTCTTAAACGTAAGTCTTGTGCAGTTGCAATGAGAGTTCATCTGTGATCAATTTACTGCTGAGTGCTCTGTCAATAGGTAGGAATGTACAACAAGGACCTTGTTGCTCTCTTGCAAAGGTTTTTTGTTTGGGTTCTTTTTACAGAATGGATGAGCTTGGAAATGACCTTAGGAGGTCATCTGGTCCAATCTCCCTGCTCAAGCAAGGACACCTAGAGCTAGTTGTGCAGCACCATGTCCAAATAGCTTTTGAATACCCCCAAGGATAGAGACTCAACAGCCTCTCTGGGAAACCTATTCCAGTGCTTGGTCACCCTCGCAGTAAAAAAGTGTCTACTGACTTTCAGAAACTCTTACATTTTAGTTTGTGCCAATTGCCTCTGGTTCTATCACTGGACACCACTCAAAAGAGCCTGTCTCCATCCTCTTTGCACCCTCCCTTCAGGAATTTATATACATTGATAAAATCTTCCCTGAGTCTGCTCTTCTCCAGGCTGAAAGTCCCAGCTCTCTCAGCATTTCCTCATATGTGAGGGCCTCCAGTCCCTTCATCATTTTCACTGCCCTTTGCTGAACTGTCTCCAGAATGCCCATTGTCTCTCTTGTACTGGGGAGCCCAGAACTGGACACAGTACTTCGTATGTGGCCTCGCCAATGCTGATAAGAGGGGAAGGAACCCCTCCCTCAACCTGCTGGAAATACTTTGTCTCATGCAGTTGAAGATATTAATACACTTTTCATGTTTGTTTGGGGTTTTTTAATGGAACTGTTACAGAGCCACAAGACATCCAAGAATGTCCATATTCTTGGATAGATTTTTAAGGCATTAGCTGCCTTACAAAGTTACAGAGGAATTTTGTCATTTCTGGGAGAAGAAATTGCTATTTACTAAGTGGGAAGCTCCTTGCAAATCCACTTATTTGTTTTCCAAAAATTTAGAGGAGAATAACATCCTCTGATTATAAAGTAATTGTAAGTATTCTGGTGTGTGAACTGCAGGGAGTGAACTCTCAGAACATGAAACCAAATACCGAAAGTAGTTCTGTTTTAGCCCATACATTCCTGCTCAGCAGTCAGTATTTGACTTCTGGACTCTCTGTGTCAGCTAAACATTGGAGTACATATATATGATGGTACTTAATATATACATCTGTAAATATGTCTGGTAATTTATATTTATATCTGATAGAATTAAGGATGTCATGTTAAAATCTCCAAGAATAGGCTGTTTCCATTGATAATCCTCCACTTTTTCTGACACAGAAAGAGTAATGAAATGTTTTGAGATACTGTTAAAAGCAAAAGTTTATATTTTTTGTTCATATTATTTCGTGTTTCTTCTGTTTGTTGAAGGATAATTTTTGTATAAGCTAAACTTTGTTCAAGAAAAAAATAGTGTGCAAAATCACTTGAAGAAATAATATGCCTACTGTAAAATAGTAATTATTTTTTGAACCTTAATTTGGCTTTCCCAGTTTAAATATTTCTGGAACAAAACCTCATTTTGTAAAGTAGGCAAAATAGCATGCGCAGAGTCACAAACTTAAAAAAAAAAGTTGTGATATATGTGATGAGGAGAGGTGACATGCTGGACCTTGTTCTCACCAGCAAGGAAGGGCTGATGGGGAATGTGAAACTCAAGGGCAGCCTTGGCTGCAGTGACCATGAGATGGTGGAGTTCAAGATCCTTAGGGCGGCAAAGGAGGTGTACAGTGACCTTGCTGCCCCAGACTTCAGGAGAGCAGACTTTGACCTCTTCAGGGATCTGCTTGGCAGAGTACCAAGGGATAAAGCCCTCGAATATTAGCCAAAGAAAGCTGGGTAATATTCAAGGACCACTTCTTCCCCTTAGGAGCGATGCATTCCAATAAAGAGGAAGTCAGGCAAGTAGTATGAGATTCACCAAGGTCAAGTGCTGGGTCCTGCACTTGGGTCACAACAACCCCATGCAGCACTACAGGCTTGAGGAAGATTGGCTGCACAGTTGCTTAGCAGAAAAAGCCTGGGAGTATTGGTAGACAGCTGGCTGAATATGAGCCAGCAGCGTGCCCAAGTGGCCAAGAAGGCCAATAGCATCCTGGCTTCATCAGCAATAGTATGGCCAACAGGACTAGGGAAGTGATTGTACCCCTGTACTGAACACTGGAGAGGCCGTACCTTGAATACTGTGTTCAGTTTTGGACCCCTCACTTACAGGAGGGACATTGAGGTACTGGAGCGTGTCCAGTGAAGGGCAACAAAGCTGGTGGGGATCTAGAGAACAAGCCTTACAAGAAGCAGCTGAGGGAACTGGGGCTATTTATTCTGGAGAAAAAGAGGCTGAGGGGAGACATCATCGCTCTCTACAACTACCTGAAAGGAGATTGTAGCAAGGTGGTGGTTGATCTCTTCTCCCAAATAACAAACGATAAGACAAGAGGAAATGGCCTCAAGCTATACCAAGGAAAGTTTTGATTGGATATTAAGAAAAATTTCTTCACTGAAAGGGTTATCAAATATTGGAACAGGCTGCCCAGGAAAGTGGCAGAATTGCCATCCTGGAGGTATTTAAAAGATGTGTAGACATAGCGCATAGGGTCATGGTTTAATAGTGGTTTTGGCAGTGTTAAGTTTATAGTTGGACATGATGATCTTAAAGGTCCCTTCCAACCTAGACAATTATATGATGCTATAATTCTAAAAACATTAGGAGGACTGCATGTATGAATAAGGAGGTC
>VZSF01001888.1:432448-498158 GCA_013398295.1 Chionis minor | reverse complement strand
CTATGATTCTATGATTTTTCTCAGTTTCCTAGATTTCATTGTATTAGATCTATGCATGTAGAATTTTGAATCCAAATACAAAAACCATGGTAATTTTGCATATGCAAGATGAGGACTTCTGGTAGCAAATTAATTTTTAAACACAGACCATTACAGATTTGCAGAATCTGTAGTGACAGATGAAAAGCGGGTATTGACATCAGTTGAGGATGCAGCTTTGATTTGCACAGGTATGCAAGAGGCAGAGGGATTCTGCAAGCACCCTTGTTATGAGGATGATTTATGAAATGACCGCATTAGCACAGGGTAAGCTGTGTCTTCTCAGCTTCAAGAAAGTTTGACTCAAGAAGACAGTTTATCTGTACACATTTTTACATGTTGATTATATTATTTATCTTTTCACTAAGTCTGAGAAATTTTCTATGCTTACAGAGACATCGTGACATTGCAATAAAGTCCAAAACACTAAAAGCCTCCCTCAGTTTCACCTTGGGATGGAGTGGGGTAAACTAAACCACTAAATTTTTCTGCAAGGATTTTTGGAGCTGGACGTGCCAGGAGATACTGAAATATAGGATCTCACAGAAAAGTTCAGCATGGAGAAGTAACATCTCTTTCTTTAGCAACTTTGGCTGTGTAGTGGATATCAAAGATGTGTGCTTATTTAAACAGTTGCTGTTAACACAACCAAAAGGTTATGTTAACAAGATGCTTTGGACAGTAATATGTTAAAAGTTTAAAAAGCCCTATTCCACTGCCTTCTTTTGTAGCTTGCCTATAATCAGCACCTCTACTTACCCATGTTTAACTAATTGGTAGTCCTATTCAGAAATGTCAGTAAGAAATATGATTACTTGAAAGGAAGCACATTTGTATAACATTAAATCAACAGCTAATTAATGTAGCAAATAACCACCGCATTTTCATTATAATCATGTAATCATTCTAAGTGTATTGGTTATAGCAACAGTCAATTTTATTACACAGATATATCTCTGTTTTGATTATGTTGTTAAAACATAACTATATGGCTGGCTGTTTCATGTATTAAAATATTCAACATCCTAATATCATGTTCTTCCACCTGTTCAGGTTATGATATTCATTTGGCTGGGCTATAAGATGTACCCCTGGAATTATCATGAGCATTAGCTGATAAAGGAAGAGAAACAGACGTATTGATGGAAGACAGAGTAATGCAGTACCACAGCATGCTCATGCATAATAGAGACAGCTATTTATTTCCCTCAAGTAATAATAAAAAGGTTCATAAAGATGCTAAGCTTTGCTATTGTGCCTGTAGAGCCAATTTTAGCCTATGTATATCTAGCCAAAAGGGTCCTGCCAAACATCCTCAGCAACCAAACAGGCCAAACTATTAAGAGTCCTAGAGATGACTACTTTATCATATGTAGGCACTACCTCGTAAACCTCTTTTACTTGATGTCCAGGACATCAGGACTATCTAAACCTTTGTCAAAACACCTCCATTCCTCCAAGTTGCTCAGAACTGTGGGCATATACCCATTGCCCACCCAGATGAATATACCATTCCCCTGCCACTCAGTATTGGTATTACCCACAACAGAGAATGGGACCCATACTCCCAAGGAAGAAGGAAAATGCAAATCGCATTTTTGGCTTGCCCAAGCTCCCAAAGCAACGCAGCCATGGGAGGAAATGTTGCCACAGAGCGCAAATGTACCTTTCACATCACAGTGCCACTTCCATTTCTCTGTTACTATCTGTAACTCTAGCCCTAGAAACATCAATAAGGTGATTAGGAGTTAAACAGATCAGAAAAGGCCTTCCTAAGACAAGGTCTTAGAAAACTGGAGTGAAATATAGCTAAATCTGTCATTACAAATCATGCACTTGACCGGCACACATTGTCTTTTCAAAGTCTGTTTACCAACTATTTCTGACGTTGTTCATCAGAAGCTTTTTGCAAGTAATTGCTGCATGCTTTCTGTGAACAAATTTCTGTCAATAGCAAAAAGTCTGTACAATTTTATAAACTCTTTGACTGATCTCTACTCACAGTATTAAGTTCAGTCACCCAAGCCACCACAGTGGCTCTAAACTTCTAAAAGAGAAAAGAATCCACTAGCTAAGCAAAAAATAATCGGGTCCTATGACCTTGTCGGTGAACATATTGCTGTGTTTACAGGGGGTGACCACTATTTGTAGAAAAAGAAGAAGCCAGAACATTTTCCCTGTTGGCAAATGCCTAGCCATTAAATGCTTGGTGGAAATACAAACAGGTAGGTTCATTTCTGGTGAAGCATCGGGAGGGGATCTCCGGGTGTCTGATTCTTTCTAGAGATCCTAAGGGCCTAGAAGCCATGGTGAGGCAAGAGCCTCAGAACCCGGTCTCCAGAGTTGAAATTCACTTTCAAGATGTTGAAACAAAAAGCACAAGTTTTCTCCCCCCCTGGCCCCGCTCCCCCCGCCCCTTTTTTTTTAAGTGCCTAATTAAATTCCCTGCACATGCAATTCCAAAACATTCTACTTTTGGAGAACTCAGCTAATTATCTAGTGTCAGATTCATGACAGGCAGCATTTCCATTTCCTGTGAAGAAAGAACCAAGGCCAAGAACAAAGAGACAAAATAAAGGTAGAAACACTATAGAATTATCATCAACACCCTTTCTGTGGTACTGCCTGTCTTTCCAGCCAACACGAATTTCCAGGCTATTAGGAAGTAATTCTCCCTAATATTGCCTGATGGTTTTCACGTTTCTGCCAGGAAGAAAGTTTTCTTCTCCCCAAATAGAAACAGTCAATTCAACTCATAACAAACACTAAAAAGACAGCAAAAAGAATGAGACTGTGTGGGAAAAAGAGAAAACAACAACAACAAAAATGCTCATTGCTTGCTGTCATTGTGATTAAATGACATATCACCACACACTGGATAGAGTGGACCCAGGATATTCAGCACAGACAGAGAGGTCAATATCTGTCCAAACTCATTTCCATTTGACATGAGACATGATAGTTCACTGGGATTGAATTGTCAGGTACCTAACATTATTACAGAGACCTTTTAGTCATACCTACTAGGTAAGCTGTTCCAATGATAGAAGCTTATTCAAAATCCGCTGCCAGGCACCTTGCCATTTACTAAGAACTTTCGAGATGCCAGTACCAAGACCCTCTGAAATCAACTCATTTATTTAACTATGAATTATATCACTAAACACAAAAGGTATTATTAAAATTCTAAAATATGCTATCTGGACCAAGAGTTCCTAAGCCTGAGGTCACTGTATGCTGGAAAGGTACAAAAGATAAGCATCACAAAATGATTCCCTTAGTCTTCCCTAGGTGTCTGCTATTGATACTGCTTAATGCCTTATGCTGAAGTTGAAGTGTTGGTCCGGGACTCAGATGATCAAATTTTGGTCAAATGGTGCAACTTTCATTTTCTATGCAACTTTGAACAAACCACATGCTCTCTCTGCTTCCCCCCAAACATACCTAGAAACTACTCAATTATCAGCCTCATGCTCTCTATCTGATGAGTAGAAAGTAGAACACATCTCACGAACCTTTACAGTAGCAAAGCTTCCATCTCCAAATCCAAGCATTGCAGATCTGCGGCTGCAATATGAATCATTGACACCTTCTCTATTTTTAAGCAGTTACAATTTAAGCCACAAGTAAACACAAAATTCTAGTGCAAAGTGGGCCCAATCTGGAAAGTTTGGTCTCAGTTACACGTTCCTAAAATGGGAATATACAGACAAACCTTCTTTTTTACGTGTTCTACTTATATTATTTACCGAAGTGTAGGTCTTGCCTCGTTATTGCTGAGTTTTGGTGGAGAAATTTCCAACACATATTTTAACATGATATCTCAACATTTGTAAGACCTACTATATTTTATATTGCTAAAAAGATTATCATTACCATAAATAAACTACTTTTCTCCTACCAATGTGCTCCCAGCTCAAAGGAAACACTTTGAAACCTTAAAAAAAAATATTAGGACTGATACTGTTTAACATCATCATCAACATTACAGAGAATGGGATGGGATGCACCCTCAGTAAAGCTCATGAATGATACCATAGTAGGGAGACTGGCTCATACGTCAGAGGGCAGAGCTACCATTCAAAGAGACCTTGACAAGTTGATGAAACATGCTGACAAACCTCACAAAGTTCAGAGATAAATAAGTTCTGCTCCTGAGATGGAACAACATGGTGCATCAGCACAGACTGAAGACCAACTGACTAGACAGTAGCTCTGCAAAAAAGGACCTGGTCAGGGTAGAAAAGTTGAATATGAGCAACCAGTGCACTCATATATCAATGAATGACAACCACATACTGGGCAATAGTGTGGACAGCAGGTCCAGTGATTACTCCTATCGCCTAGCACTCAAAAGGTGTCCGGAAGACTGTGTCCACTTTTGTGTCTTCCATATAAGAGAAATCTGCAAATTGGAGTGAGTTCAGCAGTGGCCCACTAAAATGGCTAGGAGGTTGAAGCACATACCCTATGAAGAGAGACTAAAGGATGGTGTTTGCTCAGCCTGGACAAGAGGAGGCTTCAGGGGACCTCATTAATGTCTTCAGTTATCAAAGAGAGGGAAGTTACAGATAAGGTAGAGCCAGATTCTTGACAGACATACACAGTCAAAAAGATAAGAGGCAACAATCACAGCTGCAGCAAGGAAAATTCTCATCAAACATAAAGAAGAAAGTCTTCCCCATGAGTGCAGTCAATCACTGGAACAGGTTTCCCAGAGAGGCTGTGCAATCTCCATCCTTTGGCATACTCAAAACTTGAGTAAGACAGCCCTGAGCAACCAGACCTAGCTTTGAAGCTAGCCCTGTTTTGAGACCTGATGGACTCCAGAGGTCCCTTCCAACCTGAATTATTGTACAACTGTATTTTAAAAGTGAAACTATGCAAAATCATTATGAAATGCTGTAAGGAGGCAGGAAATTTCTGCTGCTTTGTAGGAGAGCAATTGAAACTGAACACATTTGTAGGAGGCAGAGGAGAAGGCGCAGAAATTGGGATTACCACAACATTTAAAAAAAGATGGATGGGGAAAAAAACCCCAAAGATTTTTGAGAGGAAACAAGTTACAAAACTATTGCAGCTACAATAATAGTATTTCTGCCAACCAACAACCTCTGACTGGAAGACAAGTAAGAGGACTCAAGAGCCAAATGCATAGGGGAGGCTTACAGAAAACCAGTTCCTTCTACGCTAAGGGCTTTAAAAGTCAACAGGGTCAGTTTAAAATTGATCCATTGTCATTTTATAGGCAGTGAGTGAAAAGACCGCTGGGTGGATGTAATGTGATCACAGCTGTTCCGTCCCGTGAGCAGCGTGAGGCTGCATTCTGCAATAGCTGGAAGCAGCAGGCAGCCTCTTGCTGGAAGCCCCACTAAGAGAAAATTTGCACTGTTGATCCTCATGCTGCTGTTGAATTTGATGGAAATTTTTACTGCATAAATGACTGCAGGATCATAGCTTACATTAAAACAGCATAAACATAAAGAAACACATTTTAACTTCAGAAGCATATGGTTCCCAGTGGTTTCTAACCAACAGGAGTTCCATGTCAAAGGGCAAATTTGGCTCCCAGCTTACTGTTGCATTACCTAGTTGCTGTTAGATAAAGGAGGAAGAAAAAGGAAAAAGCATATGCACTCATGGATATATGTCTGACTCAGTGATGACCTTTTATTCTGATAAATTGCTGATTTTTCAAATATTGGAAACAATGTATTTATCACATGGAAACTGACTGATGTGTCGGCAACGTCCTTTTAAAAAACCTATGTGCCAGCCAAATGTCAAAGTCTGTTATTTCATGTTAAATAGATTTATCCAATTCTCTTGCAAGTCAGCGCACAGTCTGACCTTAGGTGGGAACTGCAATAAGGAAGCCTGTGCAAGGGAGCCTGAGAACAAGCACCTAACTAGTCAAGTACCAAAGGTACACTAAATTCATAACTGTCTTGTACATCACGAATGTGTAGATAAATCTCTAATGAGCATTCTACTAATATCCTACTTCAGTGAGCATTCTAGGGAGTAAGGCACTTTGCTGCTGCATTTCTTGTTTGCAGCAATGGAAAAGAGAAAACTATCTATGTTGGCCCATACAACTCTCCCTTCGAAGGAGGTTCAACTAAATGCATAGTACCAGGATGTGCTGGAGCTTCCCTTCATATATCTAGTGATCTGATTAATGGTAGCATTTCCTCTCTTCCTACATGGAAGTTTGAAATCAACTGTTTTCTTAGCTCCTGTTTCAATATCAAAGAAGGTGACAGTTCTTGTCTCACTTCTTTAGACATATTGTTCTGACATTGGGAGTAGGAGGAAAAAGAAAAGTAGTGAGAAATTTTGCTGTTCATTAGATTTTTTTTGCCCCTCTGGTGTCTGTTCCATCACTATCCTTCAGGGAAAACATCTGTTACCTGACCAACAGTTCTCCTTCCTTTCTTAGATCCTGTTTCCCTCTGGACTATCATTTTGCTGCACTGGCATTTTAGATGCCCTTTATTGTCTCTCTCATTTCAGTATATGTTTTACCCTACACAGGCTTCTTTTTCACTCTCATTCTAATGAAATACGAAATAAAGAACAGTGAAATGTCTTCTAGGGACAAGATCTGCATTTTTTTTCCAGTCATCTGAAGGATTTCTATTGGCACCTAGAGATTGCATGCAAGGTATGCATGTACATACACTGTATGCAAGACGTACATTTCTTGTTTGGAAGAAGAGTTCATTCAACCCTTTATCTAGGCACATATTTACAGACACTTTGCTCTAGTTTTGGCCCAAGCTTAAAACCTCCTCCAGCAATAATCAAAAAAGCTGAAATAAGGGATGAAATTGTAAGACTCTTTTCTTTAAATCCAAAACATAAGGAAGATACATTTGGGAATAAGCACCTTTGATAATCAAGAACTTCAGACAGAAGATCTAAAAAAATACCCCTCACAAAGATTTTCACTCTTATGATGGATTTTAATTCTAACCTACGGCTGTATTAAGCCCTTCAAAGTTATTAAAAGTTGTTCTTCCCAATCAAAAATATTAATAAATTGTATTAATTACATTTTGCCACCAGCATTGATAGCTATCCTAGCCAAATCTAAGGGCTCAGTCAGTTTGCTTCAAAGCTGCAAGGTTCTTATATTGTGTAATCAATTTTACTTGCTTGAAGATAATTAAATACTAGCAAGTGACGAAAACTAGACAAGATGTATTGATTTCAATTGGATAAAAACTCAGACATGTTCTCTGTGATAGTTCAATATGTAAAAACCTCTCAGAACACCACCAATGTCTTGCAGCTTGAAAATTATGGTAAATGGTTAAAATGAGATTAAGGAGGATACGTGTGTAAATCCTTCTCTGGAAAAAGACTGTACTCCTATAAATAGTTGCAAGGCTACATCTAACTATTAAATCAGTAAGAATGGTGGCACTGACTTACATCCAAATGCTAGATCCAAAAATCACTGAAGTTCATGGCACTGACAAAAGGCAGCTTTTATTAACCCCCAAATTAATAAAAGCTCTAAATCCCTATTTGGATCATCGTGAAAAGTGAGGACATTCTTGACATTCACTGCAGGTGTGGAAAAACAATTGCTTCTAACTCAAAATACCACCTGTAACTCTGAACTCTTTCTTCCGGCTCAGAAAAAAAATAAATTGAGAACTTTTCAACATCAAATATTCCTATCACCAGCAATTAGACTTCAGTGTTCCAAGAAGATGAAGATGTATCCATTCCTTGCACTAACAAATCACTGCATTGCTGTAAATAAATAAACAACTGTACATATAAATAAAATGTAATCTCATGACACAGGCAGCTAATAAATTTAGCTCTTCAAATTTCAAAGGTATTTTTTCTTCTCTTTGCTACTTCAAAATCACTATTCCAGGTTCCATTCTTCTGAGGAAATGGAAGTCTTGTGACATTCTGAGAGGACATGTCCACATACTGTTTAAAAGATGTTTTTAATTCCAGTTAAGATAATGGCAATCCTCCTCAGGTGTCAAAAGACACTGACTACTTAGAGCTCCTGATGTAACAGGAAAAAATGTGACTTTCACAACATGTAATTTGGACGATACATAAGGTGCAAACTATAAAATCTAAGTCATTTAAATAGACCTGATTAGAAAATGGAAAGATTTTAATGAATATGGATCGTCTTCATTTTCAAAGATGACAACTTTGACCTCTTACCTTTCTGCGCAAAGGCACTGAAATTCAAATTGGACTGAAATTCAAATATGACTTCTCCCATTTCCTAGCCAATGTCCTACTTCTACCTCAACTGATTTGATTACACTACCCAGAGAGAGATTTCAAGCAGTCTGTTAGAAATAAAACGAGAAAATCTTACTGTTCGTAGCTGGTTAAGAGGGAAAATATTTCCTAAGAATGCACAGCGAAGTGTCATCTTCCACATGAAAGAAAGGGCTACGGTGGTTTTGGGGACTTAAATAGCGCTTTCAGGGAGTCATTTAAAGGTGGTATTTTTCTACTTATCTACTACTCTATTGAAAAGCAAGTCAGGTCAAGTCTCAAGTCTCACAGAGGTACATTGTGTCAGCAAAGAGAAAGTTGCAATGATCTCCAAGGCATTAAGAAAAACAGCTCATCAGTTGCCACAGAATGCCACGGGGCTTTCAGTGGTCACCAATTTTTATTTTTCCTCCTGTCAACAGCCAGTTGCAGGTAGCCTTACTAAATCCAGAAGCTTTCCCCAACTTTCAGAATACATTAATCCTTCAGCAACAGATACAGAGCATCTTTCCGGGTGAAAAAGATTCTTTGTTGATGGCCACGTGAAAACAACATTGATTCATTCCAGAGGATTGACTTTCAGCATTGTGGTATATTTCTATCTACACTCCTTATTGTAATTCAAAGACAAAACTTGGAAAATAGAATGGTTATAAAACATAGCTTCTTTTGCCAAGGGGGAAAAACATACATGGCTTAAGTAGGTGATCTGAGACTTTGACCTTTTCAGTAAACTTACAAACAAGCTTTGCAAATTCCAGTGTTTCATCTGGCACATATTTGTACCAGGTTGGGTTAAGGCACCCTAGCTTAAATGGAGTATTATCTTGCCCCATATGCATTTTTATTGATTTCAGTGGGAACTATTAGTGGAAGCAAACAGTACAAAACATATGTCAGGGTCTCTAAGGTGCCTCTTCATCTCAGAAAATGTTTTTATAAATGTGTGTGTTCTGTGGGAGTATCTTCACTACATTTATAAGAGTTTTAGTATATTCAAGTACATGACAGTTCCTTTGCATCTCAGATACTGTCTTATATCCTGTAAACTCAACTTTCTTTGCCATTATTTAAATGCCTACACTGAAAACAAACAAAACACCCCTATAGAATATACTTTTTTACATGCATCCTTTCTTTCTGGCGTATGCACATGCCAGTTTTCCTCAACAGGCTGAACAATCTCTTTCAATTAACACCCCCCACCCCCACCCCACCCCCTGCCCTGTTGATATATGCTAGCAGCAGAAGTGCAGCATATGTCAGTTATTTTCATGCATCTCAAGCCTTTTTGAGGCACTTGTTCCAAATTACAGATTTTTATTCTGTACAAGGAAAAACTGCTCTTCATGTCTGGGTACAGAGCCTTTAAAACGTAAAGAAAGACATGAAAATGCTGTGCGGTGCTGAGTCAAATGCCTATCAGAAGTATACTATGTCAACAGCTACTTCTACCAACTAAACTGAGAAAATGGTCTCAAGCAAACAAGATCTGCTTTCTGTGAAATCATGTTGATCTGCATTAATAAAGCTGCTATCCTTTAATACGTTATTGATTGAGTCTTTTCATATACATCTCAATACAGATGTCAAGCTAACTGGTATAAAGTTACTTGAGCTAAACAAGAGGATGAATACTTCTGAACTGTACAAAGCCTGGGCATTGTAAATGACACATTTGGAGTCCCCCAACAAGCTACATAAATGTCAGAATGATACTGTACATATATTCCTCTTCAATAAGTTATTAGGTTCCCTTTTTCTTTTTGTCTATCCAAGCCATCTGTGTGTTGGAGAAACTAGTTCCAAATGTGTGTAATTTAAAATCCATCATTTTTCACAATGTGTGCAATCAGACTTGAATTATTTAGAAATTATCAATGCAAGCTGCCTTACTTAACCCTTTGAAGGGAAAGAACATGGAAGGAGAAAAATGTATATCCAGGCAGTGGATTAAATAACTGAAATCAATGTGCAAGAGGTTGCAGTGACAAAACTCTGACCTCACCTCATTGCCACCACCAAAAGTCCCAGGTCACAGAGACAATGCAAAGTTCACAAAGAAGCCACTGTTACTTGCAGCAGGGCTGTCAATTAATAATTATTAACTTGTATTTCTAGGTTTTCATAGAGAGTTGCCAACTAAATGTGTACACAAGGGGAAAAAAAGAACAAAAAGTACAAAAAAAATTACTATTCTAGACTGTGTTTTTTCCCCCCTTAGCAGCTGTAAAAAAAGATATAATGTATTTCAACATCACAAGTAACAAGACTGATCCTCCCAGGCAGCATCACTGTAAACTAGCAAACTCCTTAAAGCCAAGGCACTTATACATACACAGGAGAGTGGGCACAAGTCCCCATCCTTTTTTTCTTTTTTTGAGGCGTGGAAAGGGCAGAAAACTTCACGGATGGGGAAAAGAAAAACCAGCGCAAATATACTTTGCATATCTTGTCCATACTCAAAGGCACACAGCTTTAAATACTTTAAAAAAAGCTTTAAAAGGCTGGATTAAAATACAGGAGAACCTGTACAGATTTTGCTAGTGTTTGCTAGCTTAAAGGGCAAAGCAAGGAGAGCAAGGTCTGAGAGTTAGACCACTGGGTGGGAACTCTGAAAACAGTGGTTCGTTTCCGTAAGCCACCTCGTTCTCAACACTCTGTTTTACTGGCTTCAAGCAAATATTTCAGAAGGTCTATCACGAAGGCAAAAAGCATTACGGGTTGTGAACACCCCTTTCCCCTCGATTTTAGAAGAACAAACAATAGAAACAGAGCTTAAGCTTCAACTGTATGTGGATGCATTGCAATGATGTAGCACATTTTCAAATGACTTAGAGTGCAATTCTGAGTACTGACAAGGCCCTAGGTCTTGTTAACTGCACTTGTGTATTGACCTTACAGAATTTGAGCAGGGTTTATTTCACAGCAAACCATCAAAAGGAGTATGTGCTGCCTGTATAAGCATGAGATACTTATTCTAAGAAAATGTCAATCTGTAACCTTGGTCTCAAACTGTCCAAAGATGAAAGACACACTCCTGTAATGTTGTTCATGATAAAGGTCGGCTGCACATATTTCCAAAATTAAATCTGGGGGTTTTTTTTCTGAAGTAGTTTGTTCCAATGTATTATTTTCCATCCAGATATCTTAAAATGATAAAAAGTATCTTCTTACTAAGCCTCAGAACGCCTCTGTAACTCAGTGAGATATTATCTTCACATTTTACATGGAGCGAAACAGACTCCAAGAAGTTAAAACAGACACCTAGCATCGCATAATCTGGTGTATTAGAAAGAATTCTAATTCTTGCAAACTCCAAATCTATGATGGGCTCTCTAACTTCTAATATGACTGATGTTTTAAGCTTGCTAATAAACACCTCACAGAAGATTTGTAATACCTGGAATATTACAAGGTTACATACACAGAGATCTATAAATTGCAAACTTTTAAGATATATCGTCAATAACAATAATAATCCACTGAGTATCCTGTGTTACATTTAAAGGACAATGTAATGTAAAAGTCTCAACAACATCTGAAGAAACAGAATACTCAAAAGCGAGCTATAAAAAGCAAGGCTGCTTCAATATGGAAACCTCACTCAAGAATATAACAAGACAGTACTTTCATTGTACAGCACAGCAGTTATTCAGGGTTTGAGAATTTAACCTAACAGAGTTAAATTTCAGAACCTCAGTGAAGTGTACACTTGCCAAATTAAAATCTGTTGAATTTCATTTGCACTGCTGCATTGAGTATATTACCTACAGTATCACACTTCTGGTTTGTGTCTTAACTTCAGGCATAGCCTAAACCTGCACTTTGAATGGCCTAGCTTGTGGATCACCACCGATAATGCTGGACTACGCTCTGCTGCTACCACGTTTTACCACCAGGAGAACACCTCAGACAGGAGTATGCTACTAAGACTATAACCAACACATTCCCCTCCTGCTCCAGTACTTATTATTCACCAAAGTACATTCCTGCTTTACAATGTTTTAAGATGCATTAAATGTACTAATGATGCAGCTGGTACATTAGTAGCTGTCCCATGGTTGAGTTTAATTCTGAGTGTGAACAGCACAGTATACATGAGGGAAGCTTGTATTTACGTGCACAAACATGCCTAATGCTAATTAGGCAGAATACTGGACGAGGGTGTAATTCCTTGCAACATTTCCTCTTCTACATTTCACCACTGCAGCTGGGGCTCCTTCACACTCACTTGCCTAGACATTTTCCTTTAATAAGCTTTCTTAGGTGAGAAATATATTCCCCCTATAAATTTCCTTCCCAGACTTCTCAGAAAATAAAATTTACTCTCCCCTTTTTAAATAGAACCACGCACAGGGAGAAAAATTATTCATTACATATATCAATTTCTTTGCTTCTGATAAGACAACAGTCCTGTGCAAATGAAAGATTCAGCTGAAGCTTTCCCTGTTTTATTAGCACTGGCTGAGCTGTAGCCCTGAGAAGCATGTTGGGAGCCCCAGTATGGGTGAGGTTATCCTTCCTCTTTCTCATGTCTGCTTGCTCAAGTTGCAGTGAGGAAGGCACCTGTGAAAATAAGAAGTGAGCAGGCAGACCTCTTGTTTTAATTTTTAACACTGAAGTCCAGCTTACAGTGTTGAGAGCTGAGGCAAAATTTTTATCATTTCATGGCTTGTACAGCTATTGGTAATTGCAAAACAACAGCCCTTATCCTCATCTTACACCATCACAAAAAAACCAGTCTAGCATATTTCCTCAAGGGAAGAACATTTTAATGTATCCTACACTCTCTTCACAACTCTAAAATGTGGGAAAGCTTCACAGCTGTACTGAACTGTGTATATGAATAACTATGTATCTGATCGTTTTATGTTTTTAGTAATACGCACTCAATAAATAGTTTTGTTTCTCCAATGGTTTTGCGTTGTTCCAAAAATTTTTAAATTCAAAAGAAGCTAAAGAACAGGTTGTGAAACACACAGATATGCTGCTATCACTGCTTGTTCTCCCCTAAAGGGGCTACAGCACAGAAAATAACAATGCACAGGCTTCTGCAAATAAGAGCTCTTCTCATTTTCACTTATTCAGCAGAGAGAAGGAAGGGAACGCCATATATTCCTACCTAGCTACTTAAAACATCATCTCTGCACTGAGAATTACATTTCCTCTTACTAATCTGCTATTTCACAGCCTCTGCAAAAGTAAGCTTTAAGTAGGTTTTGTGAAGTGGAACAAAATTCTGGTTTTACACCTTCCTTGTCATGCCTGCTTTTTTGTGAGCAAAATCTATTCCTTTTTTAAGGTCAGGCTCCAAATTAAATAATGCGCCAACCTTGTAATTCATGAAGGACAGAGTGTTTGCTACACATTGTCTCCAGTCACACATATCATAGATGTTGATACTGACCATTCCATAGTTGCTTATACTGATCGTGGGAAACTTACTGCCCCACAGCTGGAAGAGAAATAAATACAGTGACAAAGAACAGCACTGCTTTATCCCTCTCCTTCCCCATGAAAAAAGACTAACTCCAAACCTCCCAGTTTGTTACAGTTTTCTTTGACTGAAATGCAGCACTACCTTTGATGCCCAATCAGTGGTAATGGAGCTGGGCTAACTGCTTCCCACAAACACAGGTGGGATTCACACCGAATTTGCAGTCCATGGAATTTTCCTGCCTTTCTCAGACATAGACCGCTTTATGTAAGGCGCTGCTCCACTTGGGCTTCTGCAATGTGGTAGTATAACTATTTCTACCGCTTTTAGAATTACAGCAGTAATAACAGCTGCCAGTTATCAATCTTAGTTCAATCATTTCTGTCTGTCATTGAAAGAAAAATAATAAATTCATTTCTTATCATCATCTTGCTCCCCAACATACTGCTTCTGCACTGAAGATCTGCTTAATTAAAAAGTCACCACATTCTGGACCGGGCATTTAATAAAATGTGCATCTTATTCAATAAATGCAATGACAGTATCAGAAATATGTCCAGTGAATAATATTTTTTCAATTCTGGGACTGGATCCACTTCACCTAACTTTAACATCTAAACCTACACTAGTCACCCCTAAAAAGTGATTTATTCTACCTACATTCTACCAATTCTCTTGGATTCTACCAATCTCAACTTGAGATAGTTAAAATTAGCTAACTAAACTGACCAGCTTGTATACAAATAGCACCAAAATGATATGACCAGTTTAATGAATAGGGGTTTTATCAGTTTATGTCCAATTATATCAGATTGCCCCACAAAAATAATTAATTCCCCAACATCAGCATTTGAGAAAAATAAATTCCATTTCCACAACCCCCCCAGCATTTAATTGTATCAAATGAATTTGATTTTTTAATGTTCTGATGGGGAAAAAAAGAAAAAGCTTTTATATTAATTTCTTTCACATTTTAGGTAGGCGATGGCAGGTAAGGACATGCTTGTACACTGGGAACTCGCAAAGGCACACACAAAAATCAACAAATAACGAGCTGGTTTGCTGCTAGCTCTGTGCACAAAAGAAGTAGGGAAGATCACAGAAGGTTTATTTCCATCTAGCCATAGCACTGCAAGGTCAAATTCTGTCTGGAGAGACAGTCGGGAACATTTTGACTTTCATGAATGAAAAATTACTGTCTTCTGGTTCACTTTTAAGATGACCAAAAATGGTCAAGCTCAAATAAGTTCAAATAATTCAAGATTTAGGGGGAGAAGTGAAATCTGGGCCAGGATGTTTGGCTACCCCAAGCCCCAGAAGAATGTGGAACTTATGTTTTACTTGTCTAGGGGCTCTTTCTGCCGCAGGAGGACATGGTCTGAAGATACGAGTTTTCCTTGTGGCGTTTTATATTTTTGAGTAACATGAGTACAGTGGGATTCAAGCATTTCAGTGACTTAGCACAACTAATTAGTAATAAAATCATCTGAAATTATTATTGATTAGAAGAACTAAATATGTAACGACACTGCGTGAGTTCCCTGGCAATTTCTATGCGTATCTACGTATCTATATACAGACACATACCCACACACAGACATACATATATATATATATATGTATGAAGCAGGGGTATCTAAACCCCGGCAGAGTAAGCAGAGAAAGACACAACCCAGATGTCTTTAGGAAGGCAGTGCCAAACCCACCAGATTTCTGCTGCTGCCCAAGTGGTGGTGTGAAGAGCTATAATCAGCAGCTCTGAGGACATACTGATAGGCTACAGGATGGCACGTGCCCAGGAACTACAAGGAAGAAGGGATGCAGAAGACCCCATCTCTCCCTTGTTCACTGGAAGGCTTCTCCAGCAATAACAACTGGATACCAAAAATTCAACAAAGGTGGAGAGAGGGAAGTAATGCAGGTATTACTGTACTTCAGTTGTGATTTTGATTAAAGAGAATTACTTTTGTGCATATACACACTCCATACAACACAAAACTCTATCTGGAGATTCAGCTACTGAGTAAGACTCGTAGATCTGTGGATCTACTTCATGCATTTAATTTCTTGAGTAATCTTGAACAAGTCATTCTACTTTCCTGTACCACAGTTGCCTGCCTGCAAACTAAGGGAGAAAACAGGATCTCCCCTCTTCTGTCACTGTCTACCTTAAAATATTGTTAAGGGAATTTGCTATTGAAGCTAGCTATTTGAATCAAGGACTGTCCGGCCTCTACCATATGTGAATTTAAGCAAGGCAAAGATTTTGGCAATAGTAATTTTAAAATAGTTTCTGTCACTGAAACATGAACCCTAACAACGCCAAAACTGTATGAGATTGAGTACTGAATTAGGAACAGTTTTTGGAAAATCTACAGGATTCCTCCAATCCCCTATCTTTGAATTCTGGAAGCAGAAGAAAGAAGCATATCCTTGCTTTTGACAGAACTGTCTTCCTGTTACTCTGCAAAATCCTCTTTGAAGACTGAGGGATTCTCCAACCTCTATCTCCACAACTCTGTGGCTCCCAGAAAACCTAAAAAGAACTGACTTCAGGATGCTTCAGAGGGTTGTAAGTTTCCAGGTGTTATTAACCAGACACTCCAGCAGTGCTCCACAAGGCTAAATATTCCCTGTCTTCTTCCTCATTCAAATGAACTCAAATACTGTACAGGAACAAGGAAGTGAAAGTACTTTCAGACCACGCTGATAGTTGCGCATTCATTTGTCATGTGGTGTTGCTTTCTCTCTTGGTTATGGTAATAACAAGCCATTTTCATTCAAATAGGATTATTATTTCTTACAGTGTAAAATATCTCTTATGCTTCAGCTCACCTGCAAAAAAACCCCAAACCCTTCTTGGTTCATGGAGCTTATGAAAGACAAGAACACCAAAGGAAAAGGTTATTAGTATATATTTGGTACTGGCAACACATCCCCGTGCAGTTTGGTGGACAATCCATTTCATAACATCTGCACAGATTCCAGTGCAAACCTTAAATGAAATAGCCCACCTCGCCTCTTACAGTATGTCCAAACTACAGTGGGTAAATAGACAAAGAAATACTGTCTGACAACTGAACACACAAGTTATCAAAAGAAATTAG
Organism: Chionis minor; assembly: GCA_013398295.1. Classification (NCBI taxonomy): domain Eukaryota; kingdom Metazoa; phylum Chordata; class Aves; order Charadriiformes; family Chionidae; genus Chionis; species Chionis minor. Next base: position 481,304 of record VZSF01001888.1, on the reverse strand, counting down.
AGGCTACTTACAGTAGTACAGTCTCTCTAGTTTTGTGCATTAGAATAGACTACAAAAACTGTAGCGAACTTTTATCAAGAATGTGGATCCTTAATAATTTACATACACAGATTTGCAGCTGTTATTAAATAGTGTAAGCAGTCCAATTGCTGCCAGCCCATCATTTGTGCCCAAAGCTGCATGGCATTTATATTGTGCGATCAATGCAAGATGCTTACATAAAGATAATTAAATTCAAAATCAGTGACAAAAGGAGAACAAGTTTGGATTGATTCTCACTGGATAAAAGACTGGACACCATATCAATTTATGTATCCACTATTAAAAACACCTCTATATAGTACGCACATTTGGGGGCTTTAATATTTTACCTGAACAACAGTGCACATATTCCTGTGCTTGGCAGCAAACCAATTCCATTGACTTAGGCAGAAACACGCTAACTCTGATTATTGCAACAGCTGCAAAGTGGTACATCTTCCGGGTAGTATTACGAGCCTTTGCAGTTACCAAAGTAAGAAAACTTCACAGGTAATTGCTCCAGGTTGTCTACAAAACCAAATGCTGAACAGCAAAGGGTTTGGGGAGAAGAGGGTTTCTTGTACCCACAAGTGTTTGGGATTTAGCTTTTCATGTTTCACACAGGATAAACCCAAATGCACTAGGAGAGGTAAAAGGAAATCCCAGAATATCTAAAACCTCATTACAAAATGAACCACAGTGTTTCCTATGCAAGTGACTGAGCTTCAGCTCCCTTGGTCTGCAAGACTAAGACCAGGAAGCTCATGTAAATTCCAGTATCACACAATCTTGGTGAGAGAGAGATAGAGAAAATATGCATCTATCTTCTTCCTCCCCTTTGTACTTGTTTCCCATATAACTAATATTAGTTAGATAAAAGCAATACTTTAGGCACCAAGTCTTTTGACCAACAGTTAGTGGCATCCTCTGGGAAAAAATGAAGTTTTAAACCCTTGGCCCTAATCAGAAAAGACTGCTTAGGAAAATATTTTTTGTGACCTCCACTAGATGTGCACTTTATATTTTTCTACTTCATGCATTCTCTTCCCTCTGATTACCTCACAATCATAGAATTGCCTAGGTTGGAAGGGAACTTTAAGATCATTGCGTCCAACCATCAACCTAACACTGCTAAAACCACCACTAAGCCATGTCCCTCAGCACCACATCTACACATCTTTTAAATACCTCCAGGGATGGCGATTCCACCTTTTCCCTTGGGCAGCCTGTTCCAATGTTTGATAACCCTTTCCGTGAAGAAATTTTCCCTAATATCCAATCTAAATGTCCCCTGGCACAACTTGAGGCCTTTCCCTCTTGTCCTATCACCTGCTACCTGGGAGAAGAGACCAACCCCCACCTGGCTACAACCTCCTTTCAGGTAGTTGTAGAGAGCGACAAGGTCTACTCTCAGTCTCCCTTTCTCCAAGCTAAACAACCCTAGTTCCCTCAGCTGCTCCTCATAAGATTTGTGCTCTAGACAACTCACCAGCCTTGTTGCAACCTGAACTCTCTGTTGTTGGTGTAACTTCTCTGTCTTGTTGTTACAAGCAAATTGTCGCAGTAAAAACTCACAGAGGATCTGAAATCAAACCCCAGTAATATTTTTAGCCTCTTAGGGGGGACAATGAGAAACTTTATGTCATGACATGACCTCTGGTAGCCTCTCTACCTCAAGCTCCTCCTGAGGAAGCTCTCAAATTTCGAATCAGTGTTACTGATGGAAAGAGGACTCAGGGACCTCTGGTACAGGGAAAAACAGATGCTGGGTTTATGAGTTGCAGTTGAAATAGACCCAAATAAGTACCTCTGGTGGGGAAAAAGTGAGCAGGCTGCCGCTGTGAAGCATGCCATCTGTCAAGAGCCAAGCCACACACAAGCACCAGGCAGTCAAGCAAAATGCCCATTCGAGCCTACTAACAACCCTGCTGTACTCTTCACTAGTACTGTCAAAAATGCAAAGGGAGATACCCCAAGTCTCCCAATATGTACAGCTGCCATGTCAGGTTTCCTCCTGGGAGCATAAGTCCTGGCTGCGGGCTTTAACCGGCCCCGTCTCACAGTCAGTGCAAGGAGTCTTCCTCTTGATGACCAGAGAGTGCCAAGTCTTTGCACAGACATAAGCTACAGGCCCAGCTGCAGCACCAGAGTCCCACAGAGGCAGAGATGCAGGAATCTTAAATTCTGTTCTGGGGTTTGGCTTTGTTTTGTTATTATTTGGTTAGCAGTTCATTCACTGCTGCCACTATATGCATATATTCTGATGCCCACAGTATCCCTTTCAAATCTTTCCAAGGGAGGCACCTGGCTAGAAGCTAAGGGCTGTTGCTTGTCTAGTAGCTTTTCAGAAGCAGCGGGGCTGGTTTGAAGGTCTGTTTTACATAGGCAATATCAGGACATAAAAGAGCTCATATAGTTGTTTCTAAGTGGGAAATATATCTAGAAGTGATGCAGCTGACAGTGAAATCACTGAAGAGGGGCTGAGGAGTTTGAACATTCAGGTAAAACCAGTGCAGCCTATGAAGTGAGAAAATAACACTTTAGATAGAAAACAAGCAGGAAAAAAATCAAGATCACAGAAAATGATGATGAATGTCAGTATGTCTTTTCTCCTTAAAATATAACTCTTCCCTGGACAATAATAATATGAGATCACTCTTATTCCATGTAATGAAGCTAGAGGAGAGAAAAGAATGTCAAAAAGTCCCCCGATCTGGAACTCAGCAGCAAAAAGCTGTGAAAATGGCAAAAACTTCTCACGCAGAATTTCTTCTAAAACTTGGGTTTAAAGAGTGGGCTAAGGAAATGGAGAAAAATGTAAGCAATAAAAATAAAATCATGGCAGCTGCATAAGAGTATGAGAACCCTCTGGGCTTTCAAGATTATTTTAGGGCCTCTCATCTCAGTTTGCTCCACAGAAATAGACAAATTGCATATGTAAAGACCAAAGAGTTTTCTCTCTCAGTAGCCTACCACCCACAGATTTGAATTTGGGTTTTTTTTCCCCTTCACACTACCAGCCTTCTAGCCACATCACAGGGACTAGACAGAGCACAAAATAGGGTTCTGTATTCAATGCTGCTCTGCCTTGCAAAGCTCATTCCTGTAGCCATATCACCTGCACACAGCAGCAGAAGGAAAATGTAATAATCCCTTTGCATTGTTATTAAATCAGCAGAGTGGCTGAGGAAAAGTGAAGAAACATTTATTCAAGAAATGTGGAAAATACATGATTAAATTTACTAGAACATTATTTCCAGTTCATTAATCATTTTGGCCTGGTACAAACTGCTGCTGAGACCTAGAACAGAGCACAGAAACCCACTATTCAATTTTGCATCTGACTAAGAGTTCTTCCCCCCTGTCTTACATCCCTTTCTCTGTCTTTAGTTTTAGTTCAGATAACGCAGCTATCTGCTTTGGTTGTCATTTTTATCAGCAGCCCTAGTTTACTGTACCCACTGCAGGTGGCTTATGTAATTTATGTTTGTAATTTTTCTGCAAAGCACCTAGTACAATGGTGAGAGGCTCCATTTAAAATTACCTACATGAACAAGTAAATATAATACCATTAGCATATAACAGATTGTGCTTATCAAACTAGAAACACTGTAGGTTCAGCAAGTTTAGTGGCAGTGTGACTGCCAATGCAGTGGAGGAACATGTATGAATTTTCTAATAGGTCTAACAGACCCTAAAATGTTGCATTACACAGTCATAATCTTCTCACAATTTGCTAGGAAGAATTTAAGATTCTCATTTTCTTCTTCGCATTGTATCAGTAGCTTTTCCTGGGCAACATGCTTGTGCTAGACCCAAAAGCATGAAAGTCACATACAGCCGAAAACCACCTACCATAACTCTCCCGACAGCCATTAACAGTGGGAATAACGTACAAGACAGGTGAGAACTATGTGCCCAGGCGTAAAACCTTCTGAAAGCTGTTCTCTACCAAGTGATATCCAGGATCCTGGACTTTCCAGCCCCAGATCCACAAGTCAGTGCAAGTCTTAAGCAATTTGAGAAGCCACTCAGAGCTCTGACCAAAGGGCACATTCCAGGGCAGTACTTGCCATCTTACATATCCACTTTCAGAGACAGGACACAGGGAATTAGACACGCTGCGCACCATTAGGAGCTGCTGGGAGCCTGGCAGCAGTGGTTTTGACCATCTCCATTTGTCTGCCCTGCTGCCTGCCAAAAACCACCCGTCTTTGCCGCAGCTGACACTGAGCGTACGTGCGTGTCTCCACTGCTTCAGTAGCACATCCAGCATCTGGACTTAAAATGACTGTTGTCAGCAGCTCCAGTCTGCTGGTTCCAGTACCGAGGGTGAATCTCTGGAAGAGGCATGAAAGGAGGCCATGGAAGAGAGTAACAGCACATGACCAGAGCTGGTGGAGTATGATTTATGTCACAACTCATCTCACAGCTCCCTTAAAAGCTGTCTTCAAACGCTTTGTCACATCAGAATGAATTAAAGATAAGTCTGATGGCCTCTGCTCACCAAACAGTATTTTGCTGGTTTTTCTTTTCCTTCTAGAAAGTGGCACTGATCTGTATGCTACGCAGAATAAATCACCAGGGCGATTTCTTTCACTGCCGTTGTAAAAACAAGTTTAGCAACATTTATATTTTGCTGTGATTGAACCTTCCCACAGAGCTGCCATTCACAAATTTTAAATGACACAATATGCTTCGCACCTCAGTAATTATATTCTAAGTTATCAAGTTCACACATGCTCTCTTCTTCTAGCGACTAACGTGCTTGAGAGAAATTACTTATGAATATGCTTAATTTTAACGTCTACATTTTATACACTGTATGTAATCAAACTTTTTATTAAACATTGCCAAGCAATCTGTCTCATTTAAAATGAGCTGCTAGAAGAGGTAAAGGTCCATTAAGCTGTTAATTGCACACTATAACTCTGATTTCTTGAAAAGTTATGTTGAATGTAGTTTCCCCAAATGCTTAATTCCGTATTTACCTAATTCTACTGCCATAGCTACTACATTGGTCAGGTATATGATAATGATAATAAATCAATACAGCCATGCCAGCAAAATTCTTCCATGTAGAAAGAGGGAGCAAAAAAGAGTATTTCATTTCCATTTTTCTTGTTTGAGTTTGATATGGGGAATTTCACTGTACAGGTACAAAACACAATTCTGCTAATGTAGAAATACAAGTACACCCTAAAGGCAGAGTGCTTCTGCTACAGTAATGGCTTAAGTGATTTGAGAGCTCAAATTCATTGCAAGTAAACCTCAATTAGACTTGAAAATCAAAGTCAAACAAGTGACATAAAAAATGTTATATGCCACTGTTTTTAAATTACTTCTAATGGGGGTCAAAAAATACTTTAGGCTGTGAAAATAAAACTGAGATGACTTCAAGACAAACAAGCCACATACAAACATTTTCAAAAAGACTGCCATCTCTTATATATGGTTCTGAAATGGTTTGAATGCAGGTCTTTGTATGCAAAAACCATCATCAAAACATTTAAATTTGACTATACCGAACTCAAGGAACATCAGCGCTTTTTACATACTAGCTAATTAACCAGACCTTACTTCATATCATGTACCCTTGTCAAATAAAATTGTATTTCTCATTCTTAAACAACTTTATATCTATCTTTGTTTTGGTTTGTAGTAACTTGAATCATATCATAATGAAATTAGAGAACATGGAAAAGGATGAAGCACATACTCATTTCTCTCAAAAGGCACATAGCTCAAAGCACAGTATCACATGAATGTTGACAGTTATTTTTCCTTTTTTTCCCCCATGTAAAAGATCTCTGTGCAGAGCTGCGCAGATCTCCTCACAACACTGAGAATGAAGTAATTAGCACTGGTATGTCTAAATTTATTACGTCTAGTAGGAGACTCTGTCAGGGGAATCTCCTCCAAGTCTTATGACCCGTCCATAGGAACATCTTCAGCCGTCTAGCTTTCCAGCCTCTGATCAAATCCATGCTGTTTAAAAGCAGCAGGACACCTTCCCAGCAAGAACTTGTGGTCAATCCCTTCCCACTCTGGAAGGCCTGTGACAGCTCTGAATCGCCAGGCATGCCTTCCTTATGGACCGCAACATACTTCACCACACTGTCCCTGGGGGACAACCACAACCAACAGCCCCTCAGCAGAAACACCAGAATCCAGGTGCTTTAGCCCTTTCGTTGATACTCGTGCTTACAGCTCTGACTTTCACAGGCCACAACCAGGAAGAAGGTTATCTTGGCTGTTTTTCACACAATAGAAAAAACATCTGAAGAAATCAAAAGGGCCCCAAATTTAAAAAAGAAAACAGCATGAGTATTTTGTTAAGTACAAACAGCTTTGAAACATATCAGCACTATCTTTCAAATTACAATAGCTGCTCAGGGCCTGAGACTTCAGATTAAGAGAATTAAATTTCCAAAACTCAGTGGAGTGTGTGCTTATTTAATTAAAAGCAGGCAGAATTTCATTTGCACTTCATTGTTAAGAATACCACCTATAATATCACATTTTGGCAGTGCGGCTTAACTGCAATTTATACTAAAAGCATATTTCATCAAACTCATTCTGAAGTTCATTACAAACGCTAAATGCTGGTACTATTTGCTGTAGCGATCGCATCCCATTTGGATGTTTAAATAGGCAAACATGGTCAGATAAACTTGGAACGTCTTGTGAATGTTCTACGCTTTTTCAGATGAAGTCGTCTGTATTTGACCTGCTACTGTGAGCTACATCACGTATCCTTGATTTTAAATTTTCACAGGTATGTCTCAATGTGTTGAAAAACTACACAATTTTCTGGCTTGTACCTGTATCTGTAACCTACATCACGTTATTTTATTTTCCTCTCACAAATAAAGCAGCATATTATACTCATTACTAGACTGTATCACTCACGGCAAGGATTTCTCACAGACTGACAGAAATTTACCCTTATGCACTGCTTTCAGACAAAGCACATGGCCCAGAATGTGCCCATTAAGGCTAGCACCTGGTAAAACTTTCTTCCACCCAAAGGAGAAGGAGGGAGACTTAAAGAGACGCTACAGCATCCCATTTACTAAAATAGCCACTCAAGACAGCCGGAAAGTGGTACTGGAAAATCAGAGGCCTCCCTCTTTCCTCTGAGCAGCCAAGCGGGAGGGAGGAGAGGCACTGGTCCTACCCATTGTGGCTCAGGCAAGCTTGGTTACCTGACCTATTTCATGGTTGTTTAGGTTTCTTCCTTGCCTACGGTAACCTGATGCTGACAGATTTACAAACTCTTTTCAATCTGCTACCGCAACACACTTAACTTATCACAAATAAACACAGGCAGAATTTATGCTGCAGTCATGGACAATAATACAGAAATTATCCACTCGTAGCACACTGTTTACGTAGGAGGAACACAACCAAGTAGAGTTAGGAGGTCTGTTTTAATCCAGACTCAGTCACTGCCTTCATACACTGTCTCAGCCACAACACTTCAGAAGTCTGAACAGTTTCTTACTCCAGTTTGAAAGCACAGTAATGCCCAAAGAACTAAAAGGGCAGGCTGTTATAACAGTTATTGTAAATGTGTCGTTACATGATTGCAGATAAAAATCCAGTGATCAAAACCACCCATAAACACTTTTTGCAGGGGAGGAAACATTTCCAAAGTGTGTTACTAAACAACACATGCTATACTGTGTATACCATATTAATCATAGAATCATAGACTGGTTTGGAAGGGACCTTCAAAGGTCATCTAGTCCAACCTCCCCTACGATGAGCAGGGACATCAACTAGATCAAGTTGCTCAGAGCCCTGTCCAAGCTGACCTCGAACGTTTCCAGGGATGGGACATCTACCACCTCTGTGGACAACCTGTGCCGGTGTTTCACCACCCTCATTGTAAAAAATTTGTTCTTTATTTCTAGTCTAAATCTCCCCTCTTTTAGTTTAAAGCCAGTACTCCTTGTCCTATTGCAACAGGTGCTGCTACAAAGTTTGTCCTTATCCTTCTTATAAACCCCCTTTAAGTACCTCAATAAAAGGCTGCAATAAGTTCTCCCCAGAGACTTCTCTTCTCCAGGCTGAACAGCCCCAACTCTCTCAGCCTGTCCTCACATGAGAGGTGCTCCATTCCTCTAATCATTTTTGTGTCCCCTCCTCTGGACCCACTCCAACAGGTCCATGTCTTTCCTGTGCTGAGGGCTCCAGAGCTGGACACAGTACTCCAGGTGGGGTCTTACCAAAGCGGAGTAGAGGGGCAGAATCACCTCCCTCGACCTGCTGGCCACGCTTCTTTTGATGCAGCCCAGGATACAGTTGTCTGGGCTGGGACCACACATTGTTGCCTCATGTCCAGCTTTTCATCACCAAGTCCCCTCTGCAGGTTCTGCTCTCAATCTCTTCATCCCCCAGCCTGTATTGATACCAGGGGTTGCCCCAACCCAGGTGCAGGACCTTGTACTTGAGATCAAGTACAAGGCCTTTTTGAACCTCATGAGGTTCAGATGGTCCCACTTCTCAAGTTTGTCCAGGTCCTTCTGGATGGCATTCCATCCTTCAGGCATGTCAACTGCATCCCTCAGCTTGGTGTCATCCACAAACTTGCTGGGGTACACTTGATCTCACCATGTCATTGATGAAGATATTGAACAGTACTGGTCCCAATACGGACCCCTGTGGGACACCACTTTTCAACTATCTCCATCTGGACATTGAGCCATTGACCACTACCCTTGGGATGTGACTATCCAAACAATTCCTCATCTGCCAAACAGTCCAGCCATCAAACCTATATCTCTCCAATCTATAGAGAAGGGTGTTGTAAGGGGACCATGTCAAAGTCCTTAGAGAAGTCCAGATGATAGACAACATCTATTGCTCTTCCCTTACCCACTGATGTAGTCATGCCATCGTAGAAGGCCACAGTGTTGGTCAGGCAGGACCTGCTCTTGGTGAAGCCATGCTGGCTTTCTCAAATCACGTCCTTGCCCTCCATGTGCCTTAGCATAGCTTCTAGGAGTACCTGTTCCATGATCTTCCCAGGCACAGAGGTGAGGCTGACAGGTTAGTAGTTCCCAGCATCCTCCTTTCCACTTTTTTTTAAAAATGGGTGCAATGTTTGTCTTTTTCCAGTCACCAGGAATTTCACCTGACTACCATGACTTTTCAAATATTAGGGACAGTGGCTTGGCAACTATATCAGGTGATTCCCTCAGGACTCTGGAATGCACCTCATCAGGTCCGATAAACTTCTGTATGTTCAGGTTCCCCAGGTGGTCACAAACCTGATCTTCTCTTACAGTGGGAGCAACTTTGTTCTCCTAGTCCCTGCCTTGCAGACCATCCACTCAGGAGGTGTGGGAAGAGAGGTTGCCAGTGAAGACTGAGGCAAAAAAGCTGTTGAGTACCTCAGCCTTCTTGTCCATTGTCACCAGTTTGACAGTCTTAGTCATCAGGGAGGATATGCTTTCTTTGACCTTTCTTTTCTGGCTGACATACCTGTAGAAGCCCTTCTTGCTATTCTTTGTGTCTCTTGCCGAGTTCATCTCCAGCTGTGCCTTGGCCTTCCTGACCCTGTCTCTACACAACCTGGCAGCATCCCTACACTCTTCCCAGGACACCTGTCCTTGCATCCACTGCCAGTGCATTTCCTTTTTGCCCTTTAGTTTGTCCAGAAGGTCTCAACTCATCCATGCTGGTCTCTTGCCTTCCTTTCCTAATTTCTTACACTTGGGGATGGAGAGCTCTCACACTCTAAGGGAAAGTATCCTTAAAGATCTGCCAGCTCTGTTCTGCTCCCTTGTCCCTGAGGGCAGTTTTCCAGGGGATCCTACTGACTAACTCCTTGAAGGGCTGGAATTTTGCTTTCCTAAAATTCAGAATCCTCACTTTACTCTTCCCCTGACCCATATCCCTCAGGACTGTGAACTCCACCAGTGCATGATCACTGCAGCCCAGGCTGCCTCCTGTCTTGATGTTACCGATGAGCTCACTTGCTTTGGCGACCAGCAGGTCCAGCATCGCATCGCTTCTGGTGGGGCTGTCTATTACCTGGCTTACGAAATTAACCTCAATGCATTCCAGGAGTCTCCTGGATTGCCTACAGCTTGATGTGCTACTTTTCCAGCAGATGTCAGATATTAATGGAGTTCACATTAAGCATTTTGGCATAAAAAAAAATCTTATCTATGTGGCCTGTTCTTTAGTCCTTGGAAGGCCAGACAGGCTTGTACAAGTGGAATCCTGCAGGGCTAGCAGAGCAGCTCCTATCTAACAAAACGTTTGGGATTCTAGTTTTCACTTTCCACAGGAAGACAGATCTGCGTGAAATAAACCAACCTTCAGCTTTTATGAATTTACAGCAAGATTGTAAGTATCTTCAGATAAGCTCTTACTGGCAGGCAGATCTCTTTCTCCTAGCATGGACAAGGAGGTTTCGCAGCAGGCTCACCAGAGAGCCAGCATCCTAAAAGATGGCCGAGTGGGACACCACACAGGAATTTGGCACCAGGATTTTGGAACTAACATGTCAGTGAAATTTTTCTTAGCAGGGCAAAAGTAACTAGGATCCTGCCTTGCATCTCTGCTGCAGAGAGCTTCTGTTGTTAGAACAAAAGCTTCAGCATTATATTCCAGAGGTCAATTTTAGTATTGTTCACCATCTTTGGCCTTTTGGTGTTGGTTTTTTTCTTCCTGCAAGACAGCACTCTTTTCATAGATAGTTTACTCAGAGGTCAGAAAAAGCTGGTCTGTGAACAGATTTGCCAAATAAGTGATTCATATCCCTCAAACCTCCTTTATTGCATGACAGGTATTGTGCAAAAAATGTAGTGAGATACTAAACACCTTAAAAAAGGTAAAGACAGACAAATGAAAAGAAGTGGTAAGAGGAATGGCTAAGAAAAGCCTGAGTGCTGAAAAGCTCTTTTGAACACTATTGACTGTGAACCCTGGATTCATTACAAGCCTAGGGAGTCTTCATAAAATCCAAAGCATACACATCTTATTCCTCTAAATAGTCTCATCATCCGAAAGCTTGCAATAAATTCTGAAGTATTAGTAACATGTTATTGAGCTGGCACTCAAAAATACTAATGATAGAATTTTCTTCTGCCTAGAAACATACCAAATATACTAATAAAATCTAGCAAATTAAACGTGAATTCACTAGACATTATTAACCTTAATATAAAGGAGACAAGTCTGTTCAAAGGCTTGCTTCATTTATCTTTCATATTCCTGTATTTTACCATGGATCGTGCTGCTTCTTAAAGGCACGCTTTAATTTCAAGGACACTATCTTTGCTTACAACCTTTGTATTAGAAGAAGAAAGTTTAAACCAGGTGAGAAACTGGAATCACTGAAATAAGCAGACAAACGAAAGAATAAAGAAAGTTAGAAGAAACTCATTAATATTGCCAGCATATACTACAAAGGTCTATCTGAGTTTTAGGCACTTATTTGCTGCATATTTTCAAACTCCCAATGAAAGCTAGTGCATTTAGCTTCAATGAACTAGATGCTCAAAGTGATCAAGTTAATTAAGTAATTTTCTCTTCTTCAAGTCAATGTGGTTTCCTACACAATACCTCTCTGTACAAAATCTCAGAGTCTTTCATTTTTGTTCCATTCATGTCAGCATCAACCAGTTTATGGACCACAGTATCACTTTCAGCTTCACATGTAAAAACAAATAGGAAAAATTGTCTTCCAACAAATTTCACATTCTGAAAGAATCTCCACAAAGACTGCTTCCTTTCATCCAGAAACCCATTGTGCATGCAGGCTTCCTCTACACACTTGAAATGCCCATGCCATTTCCTTATCTTTACAATACTTTTTGTCTTCTCCTAGCACCTGGAACTTTTGATCAGGTTACATCCACAGTAGATGTACCATGTAATAACAGATGAGACACAAAAACCCTGAAGGTCACATGCATTCCCACGCTCTTGAACCATATTAGCTGGGATGTCCTTATGACTCGGCTCTCCTGAAACCTGGCACCCTAAAACCCTTACTGGGCCTTCACACTTTCATTTCATCCCTGCTTGGACTAAGGCAGCTGGTTCACACCATGTCCCCTGCCCATCCTCCCATGCTCTCTCTTCCGCTTACTCGGTTTCTTCGGCTCAAGACTGCTGCTGCAATGCTCCCACTGGCTCCACTCCCTCTGGCATTTAACAAATCACCCAGGCAGCCTGGAAGGTGTGCAGCTACCCTGCTTTTTGCCACAGAAAGATTCAAATTTTCAGCAGGGCAGCAATGATTTCGGTAACAAGATGCTATATATCTAACGAACACAGCTAGATGGCATCTGCCTGTGGCTAAGTGGGTTCTCAGTGCTGAGGGGAGAAAAAAAGGCTACAATCACTAACAGACATGAGATATTAACTGAGAATTAAGCAAGACAGCAGGTTGCAGAGGATGGCAAAAGAGAAAAAAATCCCAGCATTAGGACTAGGGTGCTGTAAATAACCTGCTCATCGGAGAAAGAGAGCGCTAAAGGTATGTGCCATTGTTTGGTAAAGCAAATGTGTTTGCTCTGTTTGTATGAAGACTAGATGAGCTACAGATAGTCTAGACCAATGCATAAAAGCCAATCGCATTATTAGAGGTGAGAAGGAAGAAGCAGTTATTCTTGATGTAACAGGGAGAGAAGATAATTCTCAGGCTACATTACAACTGAGGGGGGGGGGGGGNTTTTCCTTTCCCCCGAGCGTTCGCAGCGAAGCGTTCTAGACTTGATAAAGATAAAACGGGGGGGGGGGGGGGGGGAAAAGTAACGAACTCACTCAAAGACTGCAGAGTCATCTACCCCCAAAGTTGCCACTACTTACAGATCATATTTGCTTCTGGAGAAAAAATAATGGACATTCCTGAATACATCACTATATTCAGGAGAAGTTCACCAGTAGCTTAGCAATATATATATATATATATTCAAAATGTAAACAATACGCCATGAACTAGCCGGTCCCTGTTCATAATGATAACCATTTCAGTGGATACCACTGTTTAAAGTGCTAAAAATCAAGACTGAATCATGAAGTGTGTGCAACAAAACAGTACCGAAGAGCTGAGGAAACAGAACAGTAAGCAGAGTCAGAATTAACACGCTTTCGTATGGGGAAATAAGACTCATAATGCAAATGATGATTGTTTAAGGAGTCAAGTGTGACAGTTAAAACTGCAGCAAGGTGGGGCTCAGGTAGCAAATACATGGTTGAGTACAAAAAGCTCTGCCTTTCAGCAGAAGTAACACCAGGAATTTCAGATTCATTGAGACACAGATGCCACCGGGGAAGCTCTTGGGAATGCTGCAGTGTCTCTTCAACAACTTAATTATAACAACAGATGAAGTATTCAGATTGCTTTACAAGTTAAATTAATAGGATTCAAAATGGAGCTCAATATTGGGTTTGCTAACTTCACAGGAAGATTATCAGACTCCTTAAAATGGTGCAGTAATAAATTATCTCTGTGCTTCTAAAAACATAGATGAATTAGTCTTTCCCAGGGTTATGATATTAAATGGAACAGAAGATATAAACAGCATAGGTTAAACTTTCATCGGTTATGAACTTTTTGGTAAAGGATCATTGAGTAAGTTTCAGATGGTGGAGCAAAACGGAAAGTGTCTGCAGTCTTCAAAAAAATTAGACATGAGAAAAAATACCAGCTGAATTTTGGACACCACACAAAACTCACGAAGGCATTCAAAGTTTCTTAACTTGACTTGAAACAGATGGAGCACCTCTTCAATGCTACATAACTTATGCTGAGAAACAGAAGTGCACTGAAGACAAAACAAAGTTGTCAAGCACAACAGGTGCACACAGGGGATGGCAGAAATTGCTTTTGTGCTAAATATCCGGTCTTCCAAAAGCCTTATTTCAAAAACAAATAATCATCGAGGCCAGTAGTGAGGTTGTCAGATTCCCCTGGAGGTGGCAAAGGGTCTGCTAGGGTCCCCAACAGCTAGACAGGACTATGTTACTACTCACTAAACGGCCAGAGCAGCAAGTGTTACCAGAGGAGTCACAGACCTGTGTCTCACTATACCACTTCTTAGGAAGCAACCACAAATCCAGAAGAAGAAAGAACACTGCATATCTTCTATAAGTATTGCACAGACGAGGGAGGGAAAAAGCCTTCCACATAAACCCCAAAAGAGATGAAGAGAAGAGAAAAATAGAATTTGCATCAAGGAAATTTCACTATTTTTTTTGCAGTATTTTGCTCCAGTTGGAATATCTCGTTCATCAGCTTAAATGCCCTCTCACACGCTTCCCTGTGGACACAGAGGCCATGGGGTCCCAGCCAACAGAGCAGCTGGGGAGGCAGCAAGGCTGTGTGCATTTAAAAAAATGTGAACTAACATGGTGGCCTGAATCCAAGTAAGCCTGTACCATTCTCCCTACTCAGAATATTATTTAGAGAGCAATGACACAGCAAAATTGCTTTTATACTTATTCTCCATTGCTTCTTTGTCACAGCTGCATTATAAAAGCTGATTCCTGAGGTTTTTTTCTGAATTGTGAAGGAAAAACATTAAAGGTCGTATCCACCCATTTTCAGAGCTCTTTGCAAAACAGCCTCTAACAACCCTCACAAATTAAACTGAGAATTGCCCAGAAGCATTTCATCCTTTGTGTCCATAAACTAGTAATCTTGACCTCCAGATTTTAATTTATTTTACTGAAATATTTATTTCCTTCAATAAATGCTGCATTCCAGATTTGGCTTTCTTTGCAACAAAGATTACGCAAAGAGCATGACCATGAATGTACAAATTTTATTTACTGCAATCTCTTCATACAAACCACGAGGGTATAAAGCTGACTAGCAGAAAAGTAACAGACAGTATTAGCAAATTCCTTTCTAAAGCCTCAGTTTATCAAGTTAATGGTTAATGAATTTATTAAAACAGAGATGAAAGTCCAGGAGCAAAGTTCCAAAGTAAATCAGACTGATTTCATTGGTCCTTAAGACAGTCTCCTAACTCACTAAAAAATAACAGTACCTGTTACCCTCTCCAGAAGCTTTTTACTACCTTGCACAGGATTGCAAAGAGTAAACCCAGCGGAAGTAATGGATTGACTCCTAGAAACAACTATTTATAAAATGGAGTCCTTTGTTTTCATTTTAAGTTTACTATCCATCCCACTACCTTTTTTCTTTTAGTGCTAAGAAGAAAAAAAAATAGGTTCTCACAGTTGCATAAAAGGCTAGGTGTGGCCAGGAGCAAACAAGAAGCATCCGTACCACAGCCATCGCTCTGTTGTTGCTCAGTGTGTTAACAGAGCACAGAGTTGAAATACCAGCCAGCTCGCTGTGGGCACACTGGGAGTTGTTTCATCGCACACCTACGTAAAATCATTTCATGAACCGTGAGGAAAAAGATCACCGCTCTTGCCTATTATCAAGCTCTTCCAAAAAAACCTGTCCATTATTCATAATTATCTTCTAATGCGTCTCCCATTTGTCATGTACAGAGTCACCCCAGTGAGCATCGTCTCCTTTTGCTAGACTTCACCGGCTGTGGTATTTCAGACTTGCCCTGGCAGCTGAGCAGCGGGATCAGAAAAGCAGCATTTCTAAATGGCGCTCTAAAACAAGCATGCAAAAGGGCCGAACCACCCGAGTTTCGAAACAAGGTTTTCAAGTTGATAGGTACCATTAAGGAGGACAGGATGCAGCACTCAGATGTCACTCATCCGTACAGTCTCCCGTCGATGACCTTTGCAAAGGACAAATCAATACTAAGCAGATACTGTATCTACCATTTCTTACTGTGTAGGAAAGGTCAACCAATTTTCATGTATGTATCAGTTCTAATATTACTGTTTTCAGACACAGAACTGCTTAAACTTGGGAATAAAGAAAATCTTCTTATCTTGTGCATAGCACCACTTCAGAACATGGAATAATTTAAAAAAAAAAAAAAAAGACTTGGAATGGAAACTTATTTCATAAACAAGGTAAAATGTTTATAGAAGGAATGTAAAGCTTTAGCTTGCTATCATGAAATGATCTCTACAAATACAATGTAAATGAAATTATAAACAGCATTTATAAGACTGCTTCCTTAGCGAAATCTGGTACCACCTGTGCGTTTTACCACAGAAGCAAATATTTTTTTAAAATACTAAGCCGTTTACATTCATTTTGTGCATGACCACTGCACCTTTTTTCATTCATATGCACAAGCCACAGAGATTATTCTCCTCTTATAGTTCACTTAGATAGCATATTTGGAGAGAGGCCTTTATAGAAATACACATTTTGGTTCTATATTTAAACTTGATCCCATTTAGCTCAATGCCAAATCCTTTTAGCTTCAGTGATATATATAATACATATATTGCCAGAGTCTAGGAGATGCCTGGTGCTGAAATCTTAGCTGAAATTTCTTGCTTTTCTTTAATATATATTTGAATTCCCAAAGTATGCTTAAGTTTAATATTTCATAGTACCTGAAAGTTCAAGGATGAACATGAGAACTCTATTATAAATTCAACAACACTGTGTTAAAATGAAAAAGGCATCCCGTTGCATATCTTAAACACATCACAAACATAAAACAACACTAGAACCTCAGTCTGGCTCTGGTTAGAAGACACTGCTGCACTATTTGATATTGCAAGTGTAAGATCTACAAGGACAATGTTTTAAAATATTCAGAAAGCTAGTATTGTAAAATGCTTGCATATGGGAAAAGGGTTATTTAATACTCAATGTAATGAATTTCTCAGTTGCATTATCCCTGTAGCATCATAAGGAGATATTGCACTCATGTTCTTTAGCTGCATGGAAATGGAGCAATGGCATTTCCACACATCCGTAAGCAAAGTCATAAAAAGGATCTATAATCTTTTGATGCATACATTTAATACATTTAGGTAAGGTTTATTACAGTTCTACTTCCTCTTCTCAGTGTCACTCATCGTTAATGTAGAGATACACACAATGTTAAAATTCTCTCAGCAGTTCATTTCAAGTAAAGGGAAGCAATGTTTTTAAGAATACAATAGTTATTTTTACTCTTAATGTACTTGAGTTGGTCAAGAGGTAAGCCGTTTTGATTATTGCAATTTTGTAAATCATAGAGAACTCTATTCAATTT
This sequence comes from Chionis minor, assembly GCA_013398295.1. NCBI lineage: Eukaryota > Metazoa > Chordata > Aves > Charadriiformes > Chionidae > Chionis > Chionis minor. The sequence goes on along the minus strand of VZSF01001888.1, from coordinate 464,160 downwards.
TGAATTCAATTTTGAATATCAAATTCAATTCAATATTCAATTTTGATTCAATTTTGAATTGCCTCAAAAATTTAATTATTTATGTTATTTTCTTGCAAATCCATGTTTTAAGAGTGGTTTCTGTCTGTCAGGCAAATATGAAGGCAAAACCAAATCATACAGCTTTGTACTGTGAGACAGTGTACATTGCCAGATAAGGAAACTCACTATTCTGGTGCTGCTATCGCCAGTATCAGCAAATATAAACCAGAAATTAAGCTTTGTGTTTATTTTTAATTAGTTGTGTGTGTCATCTCATCAGAAAATCAAATTAAAAATTTAAAAAAAAATAATCATAAAATCATAGCATGGTTCAGGTTGGAAGGCACCTTAAAGACCGCCTAGTTCCAACCCCCCTGCCATGGGCAGGGACACCTCCCAGTAGACCTGTTTGCTCAAAGCTCCATCCAACCTGGCCTTGAACACCTCCAGGGATGGGGCCTCCACAGCCTCCCTGGGCAACCTGATCCCATGTCTCAACCACCCTCAGAATAAAGAATTTCTTCCTAATATCTAGCCTAAATCTATCCTCTGCCAGTTTAAAACTGTTACCCCTCACCCTATCCCTACACTCCCTGATAAAGAGTCCCTTGCCAGTGTGGCTTTTTTTCAGTGTTTGTCTCCAAGACAATCATATTATCTTGGAGTCAAACACTGAAAAAAAGCCACGCTTCTGGCTGCAGCCATGTGCCACAAGTAGAATTATAAGCAAGCAATTCATTTTAAGATTTTTGAAACTACCCACTGAATATTCTTTCACTGAGGAAATCCAGTCTGTGCAGCGTGATGCAGGACAGAGCTGCCTGTCTGCCCATCTTATCATATTGCTTATTTTGATTAGTTGCAATGGCACAGAAGTATAGATTTTTAATATACTTTTATTGCCTTTTAGATAGATGACTTACTGACAGTGTTTTTGGGGCATTTTCTTCTTGAATTTTTATGACTATGTCTTTTTGATGACTATGCTTTTTAAATTTTTATTGGGGAATAATGGCTGAATTTTTATAGGGATAGATGACAAATTCTATTAGGTGCAATACTGAAAATGTTCATTTGGATGCAGAGGGCTTTTTGTTAAAAAAAAATCCTCGGAAAATCAATACAAACACAGGCATGATTCTTGTCATCTCCCATCCTGCTCTTACAAAAGTCTCACGCTTTTTTAAACCAGAATCCAAAATAAAACAAGCTGAAATTGTCAGCTCTTTTAAAGTAATCTATATAAGTTACACGGTGGAAGTCTATTTCCTCACTACCTGACAATGAAGAACACAGAGTACAATAGTAATTATTCTAGAAAGAGCTACACTTTCTACTGTGCCTTCAGAGAAGAACGATTAAATGGCAACATTGAAATATCACTGCGAGTAAATGGAAACCAGAATGTTAACGCTGCATGTGAGCACACAGGTATGCTCAGGAGACTCTGCAGGGCTGTAGGTATTGCTGTACCTGGCTATAAGTGTCTGCTTTAAAAAATGGCTGTTGGTCATAGATAGGAATATCCACTTTCATTTCATTTGGCCCTACATTAATAGGTTGTCATACCACACAGTATAAGAGAGGGTAGCGGAAGAAGCAAAAATACTTTCTCCAGAAAGTTGGTGGCCAGGGCGGAGTGCGGGGAGTAGGAACAGGTTATATCCAGCTAGAAAACTTGGTATAAAAGTGCAGTCAGAGAAAATGCAGCAGAAAGGTGTAAGGCAGATTTTCTTCATTACAACTATGAACACTACAATGCTAAAGTTCCATTGCAATTGATCTGAATTCTGTAATGTGTTTTGGGGAAACCTCTGCTCTTAAGGAAGATGATAAAACAAAGACGAATCCATGACACTTCCTTCTTTGCACAAAGAGTGCCATTAAAAGCAGGCAAATACACTCAAAGCATACAAATTCTTCAATGAAGATGTATTTTATAAAATATCAAAGGTTACCTAAAACAAATTCCTAAAACCAACAACCAAGTGCCTAAGCTGTATATGTGTATATATTCATGGCGTAAACTAATGGCAAGAAGTGTACTTTCAGCTCACAGTATCCTGAACTTTCAGGGGGGACACCTCATTTCGAGATTCAATTCACTTTCTGGCATGTACCCAGAAGCCCCCACACTCAATTTTACCTTTTATTTTTCTTTTTGCTCTTAAAAATAACACTAAAACTACTTTAAAAGGTATTTTATTACTCCAACAGAAGTAAGTACCTGCTGTAAAACAATGTACACATTCCCAGAAGGTTTTTATAAATTCTCACAAGCCATTATGCCCTATTTAATTTAATCTGAATTTTAACCATGTCCTTGCACTTAGTTCCACCTTTCTATCTTAGCATACCATCTTACTAATAATAGCTTTTGAGATTTCAACTTCTATATCTTAATTAAAACTGTGGAATTATATTACAGCAGTAATTTAACTACAGAATTTTGAGAACTAGGGCATCTGGGAGAAAAAGAACTGACTTTGTCCAGCACTTGACTGTCCAAGTACCTTGTGTTTTAAAAGTGAGATCATTTTTTTAGATGTGACAGATGACTCCCAGAAAATGACATCACATCAAAGTCCTCAAAACAGCACAGGACTAAGCAAAATGAAAACCATGAAGTGCATATACAAAATCTGAAAGAAAGATTATTCTACCTGTATCGGACATGCTCGATTGTGTCATATGTCAACTTGCTGCTGATATTCTGACTATGAGGGTTGCCTAGGAGACAACAGAGATATAGAAGTTAATCATTAATCACAATTTTGCTATTAATTTTTTCTTTTACCAAAGTATTACACCAAGCCAGCCTGAAAAGATGACAAAGAAAGATTTAACGTATACTTCACAGCAATGCCCTGAAGCTCCTTAGAGCAGTTAGTCAAGAGAAGGGACATATAACAGAAGAAAGCAATTATGACAGACCTTGAAACTTCAGCTGTATCTCTTACTAATATTTAGGCAGTTGCCTTAAAAAGAAAATGCAACTGCATATGCATAAATGTACTAGGAAAAACTACAGACAGAATGCACATTCATAAATACATTTTTGCACTAGCTAAGAAGCAATTTAGAAGGGACAGCAACTGGAATTAATAAACATGCGTGATTGGACACCAGGACTAACCCTGGTCTTTTATACTCTCTGAAATTCAAGTAGCTCATGAAAATATAAATTTTAGTGCAAAATTAGTAGCCACCTTAGCACGGCTCAGCAAAGGCATGTATTAACAATTAAGACAGCATAAAAAGGGCATGAATTTATCTTCTTAAGCAAAATAGGTTACAGAAATATCCACGCAGGCACAGCACACTTTCCTATTATTAAATGCTTAAAGAACATGCCTAAACAGTTTGGAAAGAGAACAAGAAAAAAATTGCTATATTAATACATTTTTGGCAGTAGGCTGCAATATTAGCTACTTTCTTTTTAAAATTTAAAAATCACCCTGCTGAAAGTTATTGAGTGAAGGTGTTAAAGAGAATAATAAATTCAGAGCTCAAGCCCGAAATCTAATACTTAGACTTTTCATGTCTGATGTTGCATTTCTGTAATTTCCAATTCAAATATTCTCAATTTAGAAGTGAGAAACTCTCTTACTTACATTTCTTTCCCTCATTTACACATGGAACAGCTAAACTGCAGTTCTTCAGGCCTGTGAATTATCACCAAGAAGCCAAACTGCAAGTCAAACTCCCCCTTCACTCACATCTGTGTCTGTTAAATAAACTTATTTTATACAACAGTTACAGCCCTCAGAGTAACAGAAATGTATCTAAAAAAAAAGAGATTTGACCATACTAGAGCTCTCGTTATCATTTTAGATGAAAGCAGTATTAAAAGATTCAATTTGTTCTCCCATAGCATTATAGGTACTGCGCAAATTTGCTCCAAACTGGCAGCGCTACTATTTCTATTCACAAGCTCTCAATTGATTCACAAATTTAATTTTTTTCTGCCACAGATGGTACTTATTATAAGGGTTGAACCCAATGTTGTTTGAAATAACTAAGACCAGAGTGCATACATTTCACTTTACAATGGCTGTAGTGACAGAACATTAATTTTAATATCACTGACAGGCAGTTGAATAGGAGATTGTGAATGTAATCAAATTAACGTATCTTGTTATAACAGCAAAAAAAATGTATTCCTATCAAGAACAACATCTATTTCATTGTGGAACTTAAATCTGTGCTCTGGATCCTGGCCCTGCCAGCGTTTAGGAAACAAAAGAGTGGGAAATGACACTCCAGTGGCACACTGAAAAAGAAAACTACCCAGAACTCTCAAGTGGCTCGCCCAGGTGATAAGCACAAGTGTGCTGGTGCGTGAGTGAACACAGTTTTCTTTTAAAGCAGTGGGGTACCTAGTTCCCAAGTGAGGAATCACTTTGCTCTATGTATCTGGGAGCACAAGACAGACACAAAGCTAGCAAAAAGGACACATAACTCACAGACAGTAACACGCAATAAGAAATTTTGATTGCTTCAGTGACAATACTCACAGCATATATAGATAATATTGCACAGTATTTTTTTCTGGGTGAGCATGAATCGCTGTAATGTAAATTGTCTCACACAGTAACAATATTTCCTAAACAAGGGAAGCTGCTGCCTTTGTATAAAAGCACATTCAGTGTGTGGTTCTCAGCTAGATAATGATGTTCCAGAGATGAAAGGTTTAACTAGAGGATCTAGGGATGAAGTACTTGTAGGTGGTGCTGAAGTGCCCAGGTCCACAGCTGCAATAGCTAAATCTCCAACCAGATATTGCCCAATTCTGTTGATATTTTTACTCACATTCTTATGTGCAAGATTCTTTTGGCAATACACATCACCTTTAATCTGAGTACGCACCTAAGTCTAACAGTCTGGGAGAGGTATAGCACCTATTCCTTACCTAAATTCACTTGGGATCTTTGAGCTAAGCTTTCTTCTAAATAAAATGCTTATACAGTATAAGCTCCCTGTGATGACTATTACTGAGAAGGGGGGTAGTTCTGTATTCTGGTCCTTGCATAAAAAATTGGGATTGCATTTTGTGTGGGGGAAAAAAGACTGAACAAACAGTGCTCAGAGCTATGTTGTATTTGTTTGTCCTGAGCATGGTGCCCTAACCTCTGGGCAACAGTCATGCTCCCTTTGATTTTTCTTCTTCACCAACACAGACATGTTCTTGGCCACCAAAGAACAAAGCTAGGAGCCACACAAAGGGACTATGACTCCTTTGTAAAATCACTGGTCTTCCAACTACTCTAGAGCAGTTTTAAAAAACCCACAGAAGTACTCTTCCAACAACTCAAGAGGCACAGTTTTGATCTTTTTAAATGGAAACTTGAGAAGACTGATGGGAACCCTGTTTTGCACTTACCATAAACGTTGTTTCTGAGGTCATCAGTAAAAGCTTTAAGTAGACTCTCTGGGAAAAGTGCTGAACCAGCATGGTCAAGGTAAGTAATCCCTAAAATAAAAATAAAATAACTAGATTCAACTTCTTAAATATTTCTCTCCCACAAACTACATTGCGAAGTGAACCATTCAAACACCCCTAGTGCAGTACACCACATGAAAAGTCAATTTCCCTAAATTTCCTGGGGTATGATTTTTCTCTGCCTTACTTGGAGGTCTCTACAGCTCTCAAAAAACACTTCTCAAATATGTTCCAATAGCCAGGCAGTATCCACAGCAAGGCATCTTTCATTCACTAGCAGAAAAAAAAAGATACAATAGAAGTCCAACATTTTGATTGCATCTTTATAATTTCTAATTAAAATAAAAATATTTTAACAAGTCCTTCTTTTAATGTTTAGATTATACATTCTTTGGAAGAGAAAAATCTTTTTGTTCTGCCTCTACAAGACTGAGCAAGTTGGTGTCTTCAGCCACTGTACCTTGTTACTCCTAGGCACTACTTATTATGAAAACTACTATTACCACAGTGCTGATAATTATTATTAATAGCAACAACAGTAGTAGTGTTGCCTCCTTGCTGACAGATGAAGCAACTCTCTCAAGAACAGACAAGGCCTAAATCACGCTTGAAGCCCAAAGACAGGACTAGTTTAAATTTTAATGTATCTAAATATTTCTTACCACTCTGCTGCGCTTAACATTCAATTCATTTTAAAAATCTCCTCTTATACTATTAAGCTACGGCAAGACTTTTAAATAAAAGCTTATTGGAAATGAAGGCTTTTTCATGTTTGGCCGTTTTAGGTTTCTTAATCTTTAGAAATTATTCTTGCATTTCTCCAGTGTGTTTCACACCCTCTATTAGTTTTTTTCATTTCACTTACCTTAAGTATTTCAACCTATTTCAAATTTTAATAATGATGAATATGATTAAGATTAGAATTTATTAAGTATTTTAAAGGCCTTCCCTTTCCACAGGGATTTAAAACTGAGTTAAGCTTTAAACGAGAAGCCTTGACACTTGAAAATATATATATAATTATATATTGTGTTGCTGTGGCAGTGACTCGGCAGGTAAAGATGTGAGGCAATGCTAACAATAAAAGCAATCTGGACACACATCCCTTCTCTTATTTTTGAAAGAGAAAAGCCATCCGCTGCCTTAGGATTTCTCGACTTACAGTGTCTAGCAAAAGCATAATTCCTAATGATGGCTTGAAGTTAGTCAAGGAGAATTGTTTTGAGGTGATTTGAGGGGAGGAGAGTGGAAAAAAATGGATGCATTTATTAGATGTACAGATTTTTTAGGTTTTTACCTTTTTTTTTATTTCATTCCTAGAAAGTTTCTTCCAAACGGTAAGAAGCAGCACATACAAGCCTAGGGGGGGTCAAAATGCATATAGGCGGGCTCCGTCTGTCCCAGTTTCTGACAGGAGAGGCTACAGCCACTTGGCTCACCCCCGAAACACAGGGGATTTGGCCGCATCGCGTAGAGAGACAACCAGTCCCCTGCCCGGCAGAGCGGCATGGCCTTGGCCATCAAGGGGACACCATCAGGGGGATGCCACCAAGGGAACGCTAGCAAGGAAATGCCATCAAGGGGACGCCATCAAGGAGACGCCATCGAGGGGACGCCAGCTTTCCCTCCAGAGAGCCACCCACTCACCATGGCCACCCTGAAACCAGGGCCCACCACGCAGCCCAGAGCTCGGCACCAGACACCTCTGCTCTGAGATGGAGTTGAAGCGGGAAGGAACAGCCACAACCACCATCGTTGGGGCCCAGCTCGATGGCAGAGGTCAGGGCAATACAAACAACCAATGGCTACAGCTGGGAGAGCTGGGAAAGGCAGCCTGAGAGTTGGGAAAGGGAAGAGGCAGCCCCAAGCCAGAAACAGGGGGGAAGGACTGCTGTCCTGGAGGTGACCACCCCAGCCAACGCTCGCTCTCAAGAAAGCCCTCACAGAGATGCCATTTCACTCATTAGCTCTTACAGGCACCACGAGCGCAGCCCAGTGATGCTCCTCTGGAGGCAGACAGATGCTGGTTTTGGATTCTTCCAGCCCTAAGGAGGTTGGCAGCACCAAAGTGGTAACACAACAGTACAGCAAGAACAAAAACCGAGCAACCGGCTGAGGCTCCTCAAACACAAACCATCCACCAACACGGGGACAGGCATTTTGTGTCCCAACCGATGCTCCTGTGAGGCAATGTGGACTAAAAGATCCCTACGTAGAGGCCTCCTAAGTGGTTTTTCAAATTTGATTCGTTATGTAGCTAATTATGAAGTACAGCATTGCAGTTCTGTGAAATGGAGGTTAAAAAAAACCAGCCAGTCATTTTTTTTAAATTTCTCTTCTGGGTATATTACTTTGAAAATGGGGGAAGACATTTGGCTAAGGAAGGAAAAATTATTAATTCTTAAACTTTTATCTTTAATGCTGCTGTTTAACTGAAAAGAGAGAACAGCATTTAATACTCTCTTGACTGCTCAAAAAAAGAAATAGCGTCTTTCATCATTTGAGACTGCACTGAAGCAAATATCTTTATTGCTATTGCACTTTTATGCTGCAGGTTTTTTCTTCCTGTTTTGTTTCAATAAAACTATATTTTTAGAGGAAAGGAAAAAAGCGTGGCACATGCATAACATCAGCAAGAAAAAGAACATTAACAACTTTCATTGTGCTTTTTCCCTGGTTTAATACCATTTGCTATTTTAACTTTACGGAATGCACGTTAACCAAAAAGGTTTGAAAGTATATACAGAATAATACAGTTTCCCCTGTTTCACTCTGGTATTTAGTATACAGGCTGTCAGCACTACGAAATTATACTGTGTACGGAAAGTAACAGGAGAAAGAAAATATAATATGATCAACCAAAAGAAAATTAAAATGCAGTATCTATCAGGATGTGGTTTCGTTGCTCGGGGAAAATGTAAAATTAACTTTTAGTTTAATTTACATACTATTATGTTGGAATGTGTAACTGACTTCATTGATCTAATAATATACCAACTATTTGATAAAATCACATTTCAGAAGTAGGGTTTTTTTATGGGAGTATCGAAAACCATTCAATGTGTCAGCATTAGTTATGGAAAGTTATTCAGCAAGAGTATTGGTTCATAAGCTGTAATATTCACATGCTAATATTCTTGCAGATTAATTTTACATGGGGAACTCTTTGGGAACCAGCAGGGGCCGGTCCGGCCTGCTGAAGAAAGCCCCAGACCAGCGCTCTGCCCTCCTTCTGTCCTACAATTTGCATCTTGAAAAAGCATCTGCCATCTTTGCGTGCCTGCCTTGACCCTTTGTAAAACTTCATGAATGCACATACACGTACAGCCTCAGAAATGTTAAAGGATTGCTCAGTTTAACAGAACATCTTTTAAATGAAAAAAAAAAAGATAACAATAATTTAATTTGGAGCTTTTTAAAATCAGAGTTGAAGAGCAGGGGAGAACACTGGACTATACATAGTCTGACCGCCTGCCAAACACACAAGGCAGAGGAAACTACCCAGATGAACCTTTTGGAGCCAAAATAACCGCTTCTGACAAAAGCACACTTTCCTCAAGAGTGATTCTACCTAACTTAGAAGAAAGTTAAAGACATCATGTGATGAACTGAGAGTAGAATATGGAGATTATGTCTTTATTAAATCTTTTAGTAATTATTAGGCTATGTATATGCTTACCACCCAGAGGACAGTCTAGAGGGAGAGGAGCACAGGGAGACCCACGGATGCGCTCCCTACAATGGCCTGCCGGCACATGGAGCGTAAGCTTTCTCCTCCTTCACACCCCACTTGTAAGCCCACGCCTAGTGACCCAGCTCCTACCTGCTTAAATTATTACTACTTTGCTATTACCTGCCCTTTTAATCCCTGAAGTTGTTCTTGGTGCTACACATATCTGAACTTTGAGCATCACTTCCAAAACCAACCAATTTACCCACACTGCATGTGGCCATCCCTGTCCACCTTCTTAACCTTTTGCCATCCCGTGATTCTACCATGCTCACCAAAATAAAATGACCTGTGCTGTTGCTTCACAGATTATTTCTCACAGTCCTGGCACTTCAAAATTCCTGCACTCCAGCTGATTACAGGCTGCCAGTTACACTGCCAAAAGTTTCATAATGAAGAATGAAATGTGTAGTTATGAGGCAGCAACTGTACAGATTCATGAATTTTGATTGGTGGATATAATTGCAATTCAATGGGATTATATACACAATATTACTTGGAAAATAGACGCAGTCAATGCCCCAGGGAGACAGTATATATCTTAAGTACAGCAATATTAACAAAACCAGTATGAAATAGATTATATGAAAACAAGCTGAAGGCAAAATAAAACATTATCTGTCAAATGATAAATATGAGAGATTTTCATACACCAAAACAAAAGCAAGGGGAAACTGTAACAACCAAGTGACAAAATAGGAGGAGAGGGCTCTACAGAGGTTGCAGACAAGTGTGGTATCATTTGGACACTGAGATTTTAACAGGTAGTATCACATCAGGTACCTCAGGTTATTTTAGTCATCTAAACTGGAGCCTTAGAGGCAGCTCCCTCTTTCCATTGACTGCACAAGAATTAACTCCCCCCAGGGATGCTCCTAAATTAAATGTCAAAAGTAGATTTAACTAGCTAATACATATAAACTTTATAGAAGTGCCCGAGATCTCATGATGATACAGGCATCATATACACACTGTATAGACAAAGACCCTGGTTCTGCAAAACCATTAACGAAGTAGATTAAAAGCAATAAAAAAAGAAGAAAAAATACTACTACTACTATGGCTTGAGATTTGCTTTTACTGGACGTTTTCTGGATTGTTATTTGTACCTTCCGTTCCTGATTAGCATCAATTTAGACAAAAGCTATCAAAACCAGAGTATGTTTTCTGAATAACAACGTGCCTCTCTCCTAAACACTCCTGCTCTGCTAGACAAGGTAATGTTTTGTTTCCCTCACTTAGGGCCAAGGGGCTCTCTTCAAAAGACCACAAACGCATAGTGCTTGATGGACCGGGCCATAGATGCCCAAAGCCTGAATAGTTACCATGCAGTTAAAGGAGACACTGTTCCTCAGCGTGATTTGACTTAATTGCCACAGGCCGGTGAAGTAACGCAGCAGTCAGCCTGCAGCCACGGGGCACATTCTGTTTGCCACCGCCAGTCCACTGAGTTCATCAATTCAAGTAACCACAGCTCAACCTGACTGCCAAATGCTGATTTGCACTGGACTGTGAGCAACCTAGATAACGGTATCAATATTTTAAGTTACTGAGTTCTGTGGGAAACTGGTGTTTAATTAATGTATTTTAGTGTTTGACTTGACGGACTGATTACAAAAAGCAAAGCATGAAGTGTGCAATTACATTTATCCGTAATAAGTTCCCATTATTTTTCTCCACGTGCTATTGGCTTGAATTATTTGCTCTCATTGCATTATTACCTACAGCAAAGCAGACAGAACATTAAAACAGTTTACAGTCAATACTCTACACCCTCTTTGCTTGCTGTACTCCTCAACAGGGGCTGTACCGACTCCCCAAAAGCTATTTAGGTGGCCAGGGTTATTCCAGTAAGCTCTGGCACTATTCTATGTAGATAAGCCCCTATTTGCAACTTATAGTTTACAGCTTGCTGGTATCGCAGTGTATGTGAGCACTAAGCAAGCAAAGAATTCACATTTATTAAGAAGTCACATCCAACCCTATAAAATGTATCTCTCACAGCTTCAGAAAAAAAAATTACATGCCACCAAATTTCATCATTTGCCAGCTCCTGTGCTAAATGAGACCACGATAAAGGGATCAATCAGCACCCACCTTGGTCCACGTGGCCTACCTGCAAGACACAGCTTTATTCAGTGCTCATTTTTTGCTCACTAGGGCATGATTAAATATCGACTGCAGTCAGTGCTTTTATTTCCACAGACACTGTCAATGGGTTGTTCCAGAAGAGCTGAAGCCTTACTTGTGGGCATGAATCAGAGGCACCTCAGCTACATACGAATAACACACTGAAACCGTCCGTCTCGTTGTCTTTGGATGAAATATAAATCACAAGTGACTCATATTTATGCAAGTCTTCAAACAACTGTAGCTCACCTAAACCAAAACTAGCTTTCATACCTCCCTAGCGAATATACTACCATCTTTCAATCTCTTTTTTTTTCCTTTCTCTCTGATGCAATTGATCAAATGAAAGAAGAGTTGAAAGAGAACATATTCACTGTTCTTCTATTACTAGAAAATGCTTTTGTTGGTTTTGCTGAAATTTTCACAGAAACATTCACTTTTTGGTAGGAAAGAGGCATTCAGAAATTCCACTGGAGATGAAAACACGATGGTAAAAAGCAATGTTTAAGGAATCTTAATAATAATCGTTTATAATAGCGGTCATTAGCTAAATGTTCTAGTAGCATTCTCCTGCTCTACTTTTCTTCCTGTTCTTCCCATAAAACAGCCACAGGCTTACAACAACATGTCAAGATAATGTTTGAAACTGAGTTTTCTAGTCAGTTCTATTTCTTGCTCTGTGACCTGAATTAATTGGATTCATATAAAATCTAGGACAAATTAGTGACTCTAAATATTCCCTGCAAAATATATCAAATGAAATGTTCAGTGACATATAGAAGGCAGCCTTTTAAATTATTTTGTGGGTTTCCAAAAACACTAGGAGAAGTGTTCAAATCCCAGAACACAGAAAAATAAAAAGTAACCCTTTTCTTCTCCCTTTTCTCTTAAAACTCATCTTGTTACACATAAATACTCAAATCACTCTGAGCTTCTGGGAGCTAGGGCCTAGGACTGAACATGAAACCATAAAACCAAAAAGCATGAGAATTCACACATGCAATGAAGGGTGAATTGCAGACAGCAAAAATTGGTTATCCCAACTGTTGAGGCCCTATAGAAGTACTTCCCAGCTGGCATTTCTTCTCAAAGACAAGATGACGTGTAATGTCTCATTTGGTAAATACAACAGTACCTCCCTCTGCTGGCTTTTTCCAGCAAAGAGAAGAGGCTGCTACTGAAAACTAGTAATAAAGTTATGCTGCAGTGGAAGTTCTTCATATAAGGTTCTTCACAGACAGTTACAGCCCTTGACCTACTCACACCATCCAGCAACAGTCTGTAGCCAGGAACAGATAGTGAGGATCAACTTCAGCCATATAAGCATAAGAGAAACGTAAGTTTCCCTTCAGCATAACTTAGGACTGTCTTTCAGAGACAAACATGTAAAACCAAATAACCATGTTACCAAGAGGAACTGTATGTAAATTCACAGACTGTGAAATGAAGAAGGTGAGGACCATTGGCCAGAACCCCACTCTCGTAAGACAAGAGGTCTGAGAAGAATCTGCTAGCCCACAGTAAGTAGTCCTTTGCCACAACAGGTGACTACATTTATCAACCAAGCTACTTCCATATGAAAAATTAGTAGGTTATTAGTCTACCTTGATCAAACCAGAACCGTGTCTCAGAATCACATCCTCCTAGTAAGAAACTACATCTTAACCTCTAGACTATGTTTTTTTACGGTCAGTGTATTCTCTATTTCCCGTGTCAGCATCTTTTTGGTTTAATATCTATCTTCACCCACTCTGCTTCAACAGGTGTTTCTTCCTTGACAAACCAGTGGCACCTCTCCACCTGATCTGGCTAAAAGTGCTGCCTTCCTTTATTTCTATGCATGATAAACCTGACAACCCATTCCAATCCCAGTGGCACCTCTTTCAGCTGGAAGTGGTTTTTCTGGGGGTGATAGAGGGTCAGAGAGTATGGGGTGGGGGAGCAGAATGCACATTCCAGAAAAAGATCTCAGAATTTTGGAAAGCTAGAGTAATTTTCCCTAACCTTACTGGAAAAATACCGTTTCAGACCAATATACCCATATCTCTTGGCTTACACACCTAGCTGTTACTCCTTACCTATTTGCACACCTAATTGTTCTAATAGTCAGAAAAAATTGCATTATTAAACCAGAGAGACGTTTAATGCTTGAAAAGTCCATGTATAATGCTTGACCAAGATCTCCTCTATCACCTTTTCTCAAGTAATCAGTCACCAACATAAACTGAAACCCCAAACAGGAGACGCCAACATTTTTTCAGTGTGCTTTCTATAGTGGGAAAAAATTTGAAGTATAGGAGTTTCAGTATCACTTCTGTGTAAATACGTAAGATTTAATATAATGTATGCTGGGTATTTCATTTTAGTAAGACACAGAAATACTGAGATTTTACTAGGAAGATAGGAAGTATGCATGAAAAACTATGTATGAGCTTTTCTAGTGTATATGCATTGGCTTAATCTAAACATTTTTCCATTTTTGGCACCAATTTCCCAGAGTAAGCCAGTTTAACTTTTACCTTATAGTAATTTGATATGAGCTGCTACCTCACATGAAACTTATTCAACTATAAACAGACCAATCTAAATGATAAGATTATGCTCAATTGCTTTACCTTTACTGAACTTTGCAGACTGCTTTAGATATACAGACATCAGTAATACAACTCATTAAATACATTTATTTCTTATTTTCAGAAATGATAATTATTTTGTAAAACTTTTCAGGACTGACTGCAATTTCCTAATACCTCTACAAACAATGTAATACTTCAGTACAAAAAGCATTATCTAATTGGGAAACAAGATTTTTCCCACTAAATAAATAAATAAATAAATAAAATCTAAGATACACAAACAGGTTTCTGCCAATAATTTAATAGGAATGTATTATACATTCTATACATTTATACTTTTATACATTGGCATAAAAGTTCTGCACATGCCTTATTATATTTGGATTAACTTGTTTTCTATAGCTTATTTTCCACTTATTAGGGGTCTTCCCAAGCATAGACTCAAAGTCTCCAACAACCGTTTCCAGGAATATACTACAAACAAGTACATTTATCAAAAAATAATGTTATTGTAAACCACAGTTTTTAGTTCTGAAACAGTATGACAACTGTAGAGTATTGTTAACTAGTTCTGACAAAATTAACAAAGTACCAGCTTCCTAATGACTAGGCCTGAACGAAGCTGCATGTGAGAGAAACCCTACCTAAAACAGGCCTTCTTTTAATGGGAATAACAGCATGCAGCTTCTAGATATTCTATTTTTTTAACTTCACTGATATCTGGCATGTTACAGCTTACTTACAGAAAACTAAAAATCACTTGAGATATCAACACAAGCACATAGGTTATGACCCTCTTTCTAAAGGACTGTTACCATGTGACACAGCTTTTGGAGATTTGGTCATTACTTTGAGTCTAAACTTGGACAGCAAAAATCCACTGCTGGTTACTGCCATGCAGCTGTGTAGGAGGAGTTTGTGGCTTTTCCAGAGACATTACCTGGCATGGGGTACAGACGTTACCATTTCAGAGGTCAGGTTCTCTGTCCTCTGAAGGCCTGCAATGGGACAAAACGAGGCTTTTTCAAAGTCCAGTGAGTAAAACGGAACCCAAGTGAAGCCTGGTTGAGTTTACAGCTGTACTACAATGAATAACCAGAGCAGAACTTTGCCTTCAGGTCACAAAGAACTCACCTTTGCAGAAGAAAAGCTTCATTCAAACATAAGAACATGCGCATCAGGGTCTGATTCAGAGCCTTTGAAGCAATTGTGAGGCTCTGATGAACTCTACATGAGTTAAACCATTAGCAAATACACTATAATCAGCACTTCCTAAACATACTGCACTGATTACCTTTTTGGTAGCAGTCCAAGTTAAAGAGCTGGGTTATGATCGGCACAGAAGCTTAAATGACCTTTGAAACAAGTGAAATTTTCCTTTCTTGAATATGATACACTAGGCTGCTCATATTGCTTTCTCCTCATGGCATCTACAGGACATCTTCGGTCTCTGGGGTATTCATGCTCTCTCTGGAAGTCCAGGTATCAATTAAAAGAGTGCAACATTTTAAATACTCCATCAACAAAAGAAGTAGGAGAGCTACAATATCAGAGGCAACAGCAACAGAATCTCAAAATGACATAAATCAGCTTACTAGAGCCAGTTTGTCAAACGAAGAACTGCTCCAGAAGTGTATTCAAGACATCCAGGTGACTGTTTCCCCTAAGCACATATTATGCACATTTATTTACAAACATATACAAATATGCCCGTGTATGCAGTACTGAGATGGGTATATGAATACATGTACATAAATATCCCCTTAAGAGGGTAATTAGTGTTTTCGCGTTGCTTCTTGTAGCAGAACATAAGGAAAAGCAGATGTGAATCTGGAGACTCTCTTCCCTTGCAGCTCTTTTCCACCTTCTCTACCACTTCTCTAACTGTACATTTTTATGTTTTCGGCAAACAGATAACATAGGAGTCATCACACCTGCTTTCAGTTTCACTTAATCAAAATTAAGGTCTACAGAACAGCACCAGCACTCAACAAAAAGAATAACAACTTATCGGTAACATACCAAAGTCGGGTTTTTTTGTCAGGGCTTCTTTTGGGAAGATACTTCAGATACTTCACCCTAAGCGACCCCTTCCTTGCCCCCAAATAAGACAGACTAAAACAAAGGTATCTAAAATATTTACATTAGCCATCCTTACTGGCGGGTATCTTTGAAGAGAGTTTGGCACACTTCTAACTTCAATAAATTTGCATTCAGCAGAGAATTTCAGTACAGGTGACTGACTTCTAATGCTGTTCAGCTCAATGCAAGTCAACTACTTTTCCCCTTCGCAACTTTACTTTGTTTATTGGGGTGCTCTATCTTAAATAAAAGTAAGATTTGGGGAACTTGTGATGTTAAGGTGACTTACACTATTACTCACTAAGAGAATACAAATATCTAAGCATCTTGAACCCAATAATACACTAACACTCCTGATACAAATATACAGAATTTTACATTTCGTAACAACCTTCTAGTGGCTACTTTTGCCTACAAAAATGAGTTTCACAGCTGCTCCTCTTTTCTTATGGACCAGCAATAAAGCAAGTACAACTTTATCCCAATTTTATAACCATACACCTAAAGAATATTTTGCTGCACTTCACTAAATCATGGTATCGGTATAATACCTCCCAATTAAAGGGCTTCTTTCAATACTAACAGCATTAGAAATGAAAGAGAATTATAATTTCGGCATAATATATTCAAAGTACTAAACACAAATGGCCTCATTAACACTAGACTAGCATTTAGAATGAATAAAAGATTATGCATGGAAAAACAAATATTCCACAGTTCCCTAATATCTGAACTCCAAGCTTAAAATCACAACTCTGCTGTGACACCAGCTATTGCATTTTGCCTCAAGGCAGCTGAGAAAACATTATGCACTTAAAAATCTTCCCCCACAAAATGTATAGTTTTGCCATATTTGAATAAATGGCAAGATCAGACACAGCATTCATAAAACATATTTTATTCAGTTTATGACACAAGATACTAGAAAAATACTATCTAGATAAAGACACACATAGCATACTCTGCCTCCAGGTACTGACTACAGGATTGGGTCCTGAATACCAGTATCAATTTCATTTCTGGAGTCTCCATAACTATCAGAAACACACGGAAGTGCTGGAGTTGCTGGAGGTCCCTACCCATGCTAAAGCCTGGTCCTTCTTTATGGACCACTTCCACCGACGCTGTACAAACCAGAGATTGCTGAACGCACCCATTCCTTACACAGGCAAAGGATGCCAGGTGGCAAGTTGGGAGTTATGCAATTTATGAAAGTCAGGAATTGATTCTGTAAGATGAAGCGGGGATGGAGAGGAATTTTAACTGAGATGAACGCTATTTATGACAATGAAAGATCAAATTAATACTGAACAGTATTATCATAAATGGAAAGGTAACAGTAATTAGCTAATATTTCAGAGCCAATTTCTGTGCTGTTAATTTTCACGTACTTCCTCAGACTTGCTAGTCTAAAACTGTAACTAGAAGTAACATGACAGAATACTAGCGAGTTTCTGTAATGAGCTCTTATTACATCCTGAAAATTTCTACTTTTTGTTGCATTTCTGCTTGCAGACATAATATTACCATATTCCCCTAAAGCAAGGATGTTAAAGGCAACAATAGTGTGTTTGGTTCTCATCAGTTGCATTTTAAAGCTACTTATTTGTCATTAAGATGAAATTCATTTGTAACTCCTATTTTTAGCAAAACTGCAAGAACATTTTTCACTAAAAAGATCACGCAGGAGATGTAAAAATGAAGACATCAAAAATACCTTCTAAACATATCAAAATACCTTCTAAAATAGTTAGTAAAGGTTCCCAGTGGGGCACATAAAGGCCAAGGTATGGGTCAGGAGTTTGCAAAATATAAGGGAAAGGATTATAACTCTAAGCAAAGGAAGCACAAAATCAAATGTTTAAATAAAACTTAAATTTTAAAATTAGCACGTTAGGGTGCCCTCATTTCTGTCCTTAGTTACAGTTACCTCAAGAAGGACCTGATTTTCAAAGAATTGTAAGATCACATCCATTGTAAATCTGGTTTAGTCAGATGTCTCAATCTGCCCTACCACCTTTCAAATTAGAGTATCCAAAATCCAAACAATTAAGGAGGAAAAAATCTTGGTCAAAATGTTCTGACACCATGAGAATGCAAAGAATGCATCTAACCAGTGCATACAACAATTGTTTCTATGTGTTTCACTCCAGATCTGTTTAGTTGTAAAAAATGCACTCCAAATCTCTGTCACAAATACCAGCATGGGAATGATCCCTATTATGACATGTAGTCACCGCCATAACACAATGGCTCCCCAACAGTCAACCTAGAATGAACCAGAGAATTAGCTGCACAGAACATCATGCAGGTTTCATGTGACATAACTGCTTTGACAAAGTTTGTTTCCAGATGGACAGCAAGTTTTCCTCAGCGTTTTGTATAAATATCAGATATCTGGTACTTTATCTCTGCACAAAGTCAGGGTAAAGTGATAAACTGAACCTCATGAGATCAGCTATTGCACAGTGTACACAGATTGTTTATTTTTTTTCCTACAGGAACAAAGTATAGACTTCGTTTCTCCAACCTGTGGTGACACAGGGATATAAGAAAGGCATTAAGTGTAAACTTTTCCCCATGCCTACCTCATTCTGGTTTTCTCCCTTCCTCCCTCCCAACTTGAAACACTATTATTTCTTTCTGCTAAAGGAGAGATGACTGTTAGGCACTTAGTGTTCTCACCATAGTGAGACTAAAATTCCTGGATTTAAATATATACTCACATTTATGTATATTTTTTTATGTTTATATTTTTACATTTACCCATTGTAATGACTGTTCAGTAGAGAGACAATGAGAAACAATCAGTTTTGACAGGAATAGGTTCTTGCGTATATGACTTTTTCTCTAGTGTTTTTTTTTTTCCTCTCACAGTCTAAAAGCTGAGAACCTCAACCAACCTATATCCGGAGGACTACGTTAAACTAGACTGCTGTTTTCTCCTGTGTCATTCCGCAAGGACTACATAATGCAGTGAAGCAGATTCAAAGCACACAATATTGTCCATGGCTTATTTACATTAAGAGTCTGAACAGTAAGGTTTCTCCTCTGGATTCAGCTATTTCTGTTCTCAAACTAGGGGAAAATTCAATCTATAGCCCAAAAAAGTGGAGATGCAGAGCGACTAGAAACACCACAATTCTAGTAGACAGATTATTTTTAAAAAGTATAGAAATTAATCTGTTGTCATAAAGGGAAAAACAAGAGAGCTCCCTTCCACTCCCCCCTCTCATGTCCAGGAGCTTTTTAAAACTGTATTATAAATATCAGTTTTACTTGTTTGAAAAATTCTCATGTTCTTTCAGGACAATGCATGTAAGAACTTAGTTGTTTTTAAAGCCACATTAAGTCCTATAAACATGTAACTTAGGAGGCATTTGAAGAGGTTAGAACTAGCCAAAGGCAGGTTTTTCCCCTAACTTCCTAATACCTACTCATTATATAGAGTTTTACATGTAGCATTGAAATACAAAACCTGAAGGAGATCATTGTAAATTAACTGCTATTTGATCAGTTCAGTAGGTAAACACATTTCTATTACGAGCATGGAAGGAAGCAGAAGCAGAAGTGACTGCTAGTAGATGTTGGATATACCCACGGGGTATCTAGCATTCAGATTTGAAGATCTGATGATTTGATCAGGCACTTTGGAAACATGACAGCTGTCAGGAGATTATTTGGTACTGTTTCCCCCACTTCAGTGACACTGAAGTTTATCCACGAAGCGTTGCCGTGTAATCCTCGTGACACTTTACAAGTACACCTATCCTTTTCTGTACTTGCAGAAATGGAAGCAAAAACGATTAAAGTTCTGATGGTAACAGCTATTTAATCTCTCAGGAGCTGTCACGCTCAGTGATGCAAAGCTCGGAGAATTGACCTAGTGCCTCCAAACAAGCATTACACTCTGCAACAGTCCACACATTTAAAGGAACAAAGGTTTTCATAATTGTTTTTTTTTTAACGGGTAGCTTCAGCTCCCATGAGCTAAAAAGCTGGCTTTGCCTTTCATTAGAGGCAATCAGGATACAAATATTCCAACAAAAGCAAGTGTTTTTAAATTTGACATTTAGGGGGCAGGGAGAGGAAGATTTCCCCCAACCATTCTCTCCATCATTACTTTCTTCCTCGCTCCTGGAAGTCTGATTTCTATTCAAGCAGTAGTTTATCACCTAAAGACGACTTTAAATTCTATTTTCCAACCAAGAAACCCTAGACCTATAAAGAAATAGAAGACAGAAAGTTTAAAACTAAACCTGATAATGAGCTATGAAAGTTACTATCGGCATGGCCTTTTCTGATATGAAACGGAATATTAAAGCACATTACTTTTTGTCCCCCGACACCTGCCTCCTTTCCCCTTTACTCACACCCATCCTCTTCTTTCAGCTGAGTATTTTAGAGACAGTAAGAGGCTTTTAAGAATGCAACTGCGGTGGGAACCACCACTCATGATCAACCCTTCTCAAGGAAAATATTTCACGGTATCAAATCCTAAATTGTTGTTATGAACTGAAAAAAACCTGTCATAGTTTTTCTCCCCTCCTTCTATATTTCTGCTCTTAATCCTTCAGTCCTTAAAACAGAGGGATTAATTTCATTAATGGAAAAAATATGGCATGGACGTATGCCTCAGTCAAACCAGAAATAGTTGTAAACAACAGAATGCAAAGGAGTTTGTGAATCCCACTCAGGGAGGCTGCTCTGCCCTAGGAAACAGGGAAAGTCAGCTGCAGTGCAGTTCAGATGTGTTATTTTCTTTATTTCCTTATTTTATCTTCAAAATATACGTTTTCAGCCATCCTTTAAAGGTTATTTTTGCATTTTTTTATTGTCTCTTGCATATAATGTCCTGTTATACAAAACATATCTTAGGTGGTTTTTAGTTTCTTACGTACTGCAAGTCTTCCAATTCACTGCTAATTAATTTAAATGGCATATGTTTTCTTCACTTGTAGTAGTATTAAATTATCTTCTTTTTAGAAGGGCACCCAGTCATCCTGCATTTGTATTATTAGGCTGTCTCGGCAGCATTGTACCTGTCGCTAAACATCTACGCGAAGGTGATAAGATGATTATTATCATGTTGCTAGACTTCATGACCACCTTCCACGGTACGTTACTTCTCAGACATTTGCATACTTAAGGGAATGCATTTAAAAGCTGTTACGCATTAATCAAACATTTCATTTGTATGTGAAAACAAACTGTATGATCAAGGAACACCGGAGCGCAATAATCTACGTACAGTTTTGCCTGAACATCAATTCGATCAGCTTCCCAGCCACGCAACGCTAGTGTGTTGGGGAGTAGGGGGAGGAAGTATCATGTTTGTATCTGGCAAAGGCTCCTTTTTCATGCAGTCTTTAATTCTGCTCCATTCAGGCCATCAGGTAGGGAGTTCTTGCTAGTTAACCACTTTTATTTATCTGCTTTTATCCAGTCTCATGAGAAGGCAACATGCATTATCAAAGCAAATTGTCCATCACAACTGAGATAAGACAGGGTATTAAGAGTCTCCCATTCTGCTCAGTGGGCTTACACACTCCTAACCTGATTAAATCTGTAACAAATATTTTCCTAGCATGGAATGAATCAAAGACAACGACAGGTTTTTAAAAAGTTGCATGTGAGTAACATTTTGTTTTGAGACAATTCTAATGTTTACATTGAAAGAAATTATAGGCAAGTATACAATTAATAAAAATGCGACACCCGGTCACGTGTTTCATAAGTTACTTAATAAGTTACACTCCTTAATAAATTACTTGGGAAATGAATGGCACAGCAGATGAACAGTGTATTTTACTCAACAGCAATACAAAGTCCTGTTTATTAAAGAAAGGCAACATACGTTTGTACCCACTACTGATACCATACATCCAAATTACTGAATTATGACAACTTTAATGCACCGTCTGGCATGAACATAAAAATGTGGAAAATCCTGGGCTTCAATCTCTTCCTCAGGAAGAAATTACAGGACAAACTTTCTGATGACTGTGTAACTTTACCTGACCTGTTCATAAGTTTGCAAAGGGGTATGATATTTGGTGTTTAATTGTGCATTAATTAAATTAATTCACACAACATTAATTTAACTAATGAATATTTGTTCAAATGAGCTTCCTGTCATCTATCCAGACTTTAGGACATTATTCTGGATATTGCCAGAAGAAGTAAGCTTAGTGGTGTAGCCATTGTTCCCCAGCTAACCATGTCACCAAAAGATCACATCCTTCGATATGTCTCTCTTTTAAGAAGGCCATAAGTGACAAAAATCCTGTCCAGTCATGTTCTTTGCTTTCTTTTAAAAGCATTTTACTGTTGCTCCAGGGACTAATCTGAACAAGCAGAGAAATTATATCTTTTTTACTTCTCTTGCAAAAGCCATATTCCTAAATACGGCTAACTGCTACAAGAACGGAGGAGTTAGTCAGAAAGCACGAAGCGGGGAGAAAAATATTGTGGAGAAAAAGATTTATCTCCCAAAGACCTGCCTTCCAATTTTAAATGTATATCTCATATTCCAGAACAAAAGCAACTTAACACTTTCCTGCTCAACACTCTCACAACAGCTGTCTGCCATGGGTCACATCCCCATTGCAGGCACTTTGCAGACCACAGCTTCTCCTCGACAGGGCAGAAGGTGAAGGGGCAAAGTGCATCACTGGATCTATCCAGGCTGCCAAGAATACTGGCAGGAGTGTAATGACTTGCCTCCTTTAGCAATGAAACTAATGAAGTCTGACTTTTTACTGCTTTGTGGCCTGTCTTTATGCCTCCTTGCCCTACTGTCCCCATTACTCCATAACTTTGACATCCATTTCCCACACCTTCAGTTTTTGACACCATCTTTTCCATAGTACCTCCAGAAACCTCACCTCTGTCTCCTAACAAATGTGATAGGAACCAGTCTGTGATCCAAATTGTTTGTGTGCTGATCAGTACGCAGACATGGTAACACTATCAGCATTATTAATTTAGGAAGGTAAAAAAAAATAAAAAAATTAAAAAATTAGACCAACCCCAAAGCACTGGAGGGGAAAGAGGCCCAAGGAAGCTGGTTAGTATTCAAGGATCACCTCCTCCAAGCTCAGGAGTGATGCGTCCATGAAGAAGTCAGACAAAAAAGCCAGGAGGCCTGCATGGATGAACAAGGAGCTCCTCGACACACTCAAAAGCAAAAAGGAGGCCTACAGAGGGTAGAAGCAAGGACAGGTAGCCTGGGAGGAATGCAGAGAAACTGTCCAAGCAGCCAGGGACCAGATGAGGTGAGCTAAAGCCCAGACAGAATTAAATCTGGCCAGGGACATCAAGGGCAAAAAATCGCAACTTCTGTAAAGTTTGTCAGCGATAAAAGAAAGACTAAGGAAGATGTGAACCCTCTTTGGAAGGAAACAGGAGACCTAGTCACTTGGGATATGGAGAAGGCTGAGGTACTCAATTACTTTTTTGCCTCAGTCTTCACCGGCAAGGGCTCTAATCACACTGCCCAAGTCGCAGAAGGAAAAGGCAGGGACTGTGAGAATGAAGAACCACCCACTATAGGTGAAAATCAAGTATGAGAACATCAAAGAAACCTGAAGATACACAAGTTCATGAGACTTGATGAAATACATCCACGAGTCCTGAGGGAACTGGCAGATGAAGTTGCTAAGCCATTTTCCATTATATTTGAAAAGTTGTGGCAGTCTGATGAAGTCNGGGGAAAGAGGCCCAAGGAAGCTGGTTAGTATTCAAGGATCACCTCCTCCAAGCTCAGGAGTGATGCGTCCATGAAGAAGTCAGACAAAAAAGCCAGGAGGCCTGCATGGATGAACAAGGAGCTCCTCGACACACTCAAAAGCAAAAAGGAGGCCTACAGAGGGTAGAAGCAAGGACAGGTAGCCTGGGAGGAATGCAGAGAAACTGTCCAAGCAGCCAGGGACCAGATGAGGTGAGCTAAAGCCCAGACAGAATTAAATCTGGCCAGGGACATCAAGGGCAAAAAATCGCAACTTCTGTAAAGTTTGTCAGCGATAAAAGAAAGACTAAGGAAGATGTGAACCCTCTTTGGAAGGAAACAGGAGACCTAGTCACTTGGGATATGGAGAAGGCTGAGGTACTCAATTACTTTTTTGCCTCAGTCTTCACCGGCAAGGGCTCTAATCACACTGCCCAAGTCGCAGAAGGAAAAGGCAGGGACTGTGAGAATGAAGAACCACCCACTATAGGTGAAAATCAAGTATGAGAACATCAAAGAAACCTGAAGATACACAAGTTCATGAGACTTGATGAAATACATCCACGAGTCCTGAGGGAACTGGCAGATGAAGTTGCTAAGCCATTTTCCATTATATTTGAAAAGTTGTGGCAGTCTGATGAAGTCCCCACTCACTGGAAAAGGGGAAACATAACTCCCATTTTGAAAAAGGAAAAAAAGGAAGACCCAGCAAACTACAGGCCAGTCAGTCTCACCTCTGTGCCCAGCAAGATCATGGAGCAGATCCTCCTGGAAGTTCTAAGGCACATGGAAAATGAGGAGGTGACTGGTAACAGCCAAGATGGCTTCACCAAGGGCAAGTCATACCCAACAAATTTGGTGGCCTTCTGTGTCGGGGTTACAGCGTTGGTGGATAAGGGGAGAGCAACTGACATCATCTACCTGGACTTATGCAAAGCATTTGACACTATCCCACACGACATCCTGTTCTCTAAATTGGAGACATGGATTTGATGGATGAACCGCTCAGGGAATAAGGAACTGGCTGGATGGCCACATTCAAAGAGCTGCAGTCAACAGCTCAATGTCCAAATGGAAACCAGTGACAAGTGGTGTTCCTCAGGGGTCAGTACTGAGACCGGTGCTATTCAACATCTTTGTCAGCAACATGGATGTTAAGACTGAGTGCATGCTCAGAAAGTTTGCCAATGACACCAAGCTGCGTGGTACAGTCAACATGCTGGAGGGGAGGTATACCATCCAGAGGGACCCGGACAGGCTCCAGAAGTGGGCCCATGAAGTTCAACCAGGCCAAGTGCAAGGTCTTGTACCCGAGTCACGGCAATGGGTCATCGCAATCCCAAGCACAAATACAGGCTGGGTGGAGAATGGATCAAGAGCAGCCCTGAGGAGAGGGACTTTTGGGTGTTGGTTGATGAGAAGCTCAACATGAGCCGGCAATGTACGCTCACAGCCCAGAATGCCAACCATATCCTGTGCTGCATCAAAAGAAGCAAGTCAAGAGAGGTGATTCTCCCCCTCTACTCTGCTCTGGTGAGACTCCCAACTGGAGTACTGCATCCACCTTTGGAGTCCTCAGCACAAGAAGGATGTAGACCCATTGCAGTGGGTCCAGAGGAGGGCCATGAAGATGATCAGAGGGCTGGAGCACCTCTGCTATGAAGACAGACTAAGAGAGTTGGGGTTGTTCGCCTGGAGAAGAGAAGGCTCCAGGGAGACCTTATAGCAGCCTTGCAGTACCTAAAGAGGTCCTACGAGGAAGCTGAAGCCATGGGGCTTTGAACCTGGTTTAGTGGCAGGTGTCCCTGCCTGTGGCAGGGGGGTTGGAACTACATGATCATTAAGGTCCCTTCCAACATAATACATTCTATGACACTGTATGATTCTGTAAGTTGGCCCATTCATAAGATTTTTTTTAGTTCTGTTTTTAAGTTTCTGAGTTCAGTGAGGTATAAAAATAAAAAACCACCTTACAAGTATTTTAGTGTCACATAAAGGAAAACACCTGCGTTGAATATTCCTGAGGCTTGGGCCAAGACAACCTGTTACAAAAGACCTGAGACATTTCAGAGCTCAGCATCCTACTTCCTAAATACCATCACTGAGTTAAGCATCCCACTAGCCTCTTGCTCTGCAAATATATTGTGCTGTCTACCCATTTATCAACCTCTCATATCAGTGCTTTTTACTATGCAGCACTCTGCGGTATGGTCTTCCTGAATTCAATGACAGTCTTTTCAAACCCAAGCGACATCTCTGCAGCACCTCTCTGATACTAACTGTGCAATGAATCAAGCTGATCCACAAAACCTGACCTCTCACCTCTCCATTTGGCTTTTTGTCCTTAGACTTGGAGTACCCTTGAATTCTGGTGAGTAGCTCAGATATGGGAATTGCTACCGTAACATATAATGGAAATTTCAAGAGCTTCATGTGCTAGGTTCTGATTTTGCATGGGAAATTCCAGTACAAGTGCGGGCACACCAGCAGCAGACTATATCTGTCTGAAACCTTATATACAGTCTTTAGTTAATCACGTTACATGCCATAAAAAACCCAACAAAACATAAACATCATACGGAAATATAGAGAAATATGCTGGGAAGAAGTCAATACACATCTCATACAGCAACCTCATAACGATGGAGAACAAACAGGAGAATCTACAAGGAAACACAGGCAACGGAAGGAAGGATGCAACACTGATGTGGGATTCTGTAGGAAAAAGATTTTGGTGCATTTCCCATTTTTGAGTAAGAGAGAAGAAAATATCTTGTGCTTTTCTAAATAAAACATTTGCCTGTTTTAATACTGGCATACACTAATATACATCTTGTACAGACATTAATTTTAGACATAACAGATCTTTTAATTAAAAGTGCAATTTTTTTAAATGGGTGGCTAATACTCTGTAGCATCTTTCATAAGTTTCATAAAGTATCTTCCAAATCTAATTTTTTTTTAATCTCTACATGTTAAAAAATCTAATGTCTATATATGATTATTTCCTGTTGTAAAGACTCTAGTCCCAAATGATCGACTATTTATTTCTAAAATACACCTGAAAGTTCATGTCAAATGTATCAAGTTTATAGGGTTTGGTACTTTGCTTTTTTGCTCAACACTTCTGCGTTCCAGACAGTTTTAAATGTCTTGTACTACATGGCATAGGTGATTATGGATCCAGTATAACGGTGCAATGAACATCTTTATATAGGTATTACAACACCAAATACGAAGTTAAAGCTGAATTATACATATTACTCTGAGTGATACAATTCAGAAAGAGAAGACATTACTTGTTTCTCTGAGGAAATTTTTTCCTCTAATTAAACTTTAAACTAACTAAAATTTTCTTCAGTGCTGAAATATTACAATGACAATACCATTGACTACTCTCCACTATGTCCATCACAAAGTCCAAAAGATCACCCAGCTCTGGGTGACCAGTTGAAAAACCAGTCCTGCACAGAGCAGACCACCCATAGCCTTCTGAACCCTGAAATGCAAGGTGAGAAATTCCTTAATAGTACCTGTTACATCTATGTAGGCAGGAGAAAACGTCTGAAACAACACACAGCTGCTGTTACTGCACTTGGTACTAAATCCACTTTGTTCCACACACACTTCCTCTTTGATATCAATTCTTTAGATAACGGCTTATTTAGATAACTACTGCTGACTTGAAATCAACAGGAAGCAATAAGGCTTTACATGAGCATATATATTGTTCTTTACAAAGCAATTGTCACATAGTTGTGCAGTTAGACTTCCCATACCACAGTTTCTTTTTATGATACCTTTGCCAGCCACTACATGCGTCTTCCCAGATGTCTTCCAGCATTTCAAACTGTCCACCAGCAGCCTCCTTCAATAAAAATAATTTCTTTTGCTTTCTTTTCTCCCCAAATAAAAAATCCAATGTGCCTTACAAAATCAAATCACATTGTGACATAGAGGCTACAGAGTACAGGAGCAGGTTACCAGCCAGAGATCTCTCAGCCACTGAGTAGAGTGCAAACAAGCCTTGCACAGCGGTGGGAAGAGGAGCTCCCAGCTTTAGACACCAAAACGAGAGGTTTAGAAGATTTCTTCTCTTTTTCCGGATGAGCTAGAGATGAGGTAACTCAGTGAGACTTATTCTCCAGCACAATTAAGCTGCTTAGCTTAATTCTGGTCATCAATGGGTGGGTGGGCTTCAGGGAATCCACAATTAAGAAGTATTGCATCTGACCATAACATGGCACATGCCTTGCTTCTGGTTCAGCATAAACTTCAGGCAACAGCGAATCAAACTAAACTTTTCTCTCATTATCAAGCTAGTTTTTAAACAGCACAATAAGAATTGTGTATTGCTAACTCGCTCAAAGAACTATATTGCTCAAAGAAGCTAACTATAAAAGGTTTTGCTGAACACACACAGTCACTTAGTCTTCACCCAAAAAAAAAAAAAAAAAAAAAANNAAAAAAAAAAAAAAAAAAAAAAGGATTAAATAGAACAGATTCATCCACAGCTAAAAATTATTGATAATTAGGAAATCAGCAGAAAGCAATATAAGCACAAGCAGGAGTAGAAGACAGCTACCGGATCAAACAGAACGGTCTTAAAAACAAAACAAAAAAATGCAAATTTTAGAATACAAAAATTACTCCAAATATTGAAGAAAAAAAATAACAAAAAGAAAAAACCTCAGACATAAGGCTGGCAGAATTTCTGGTTTGACAAGGCAAGCAAACTGGCACAGCAGTAGAGAAACCAAGGTCACGCCTACATTCGCAATCAAGAGGTGAGCACAACCCTTCAGGCTCACAGTACACTCATCTTCACAAGTTTCATGAAGTGTAAGCATCAACTACCTATCAACAAAATTACTCGGAGCTGACACACCAGAACCCACTTCCTACTTCTAAAGTTCAGCCGAAACATCAGATTACCCCAAATGGGACAAAACAGATAGGCTTTTCTGTTCTTGGGGGACAGAGCTGATCTTTGCTAACTGAGCCACTAAGGACTAACTGAAATGCACGGAGAAGATTTGTTTTTCCCATTCTCCTACTTATAGGAAAACTCTCAGTGCAAATAATTACCAACAATATGAGTAAAAAATCTTATTTTTGTCTAAGGTCAGATCCACTACCCATGTATTGCTTAACTGAACAGCAGAGTAAGCTCTTGTACAGGTGACTACTTCATGATACATCATATAAGTTTCAAAGAAACAAAGGGCAATTCTGTTACTCAAAGCTTAGATGGCTTTCCTTTTTTTACAACAGGCAAGCTACAGCATTATTGTGAGTTGTACGTAATCACATATTTCACAACTGTTCATGCTACTAAGGTAACATGATTTGTCACATGACTGTCGTGGAGGTATGGGACATTGACCGATTTGACATCAAACAGGACAGTCCATCTTACCTCAGCTAAAGACTACCTTCAGACAGTCAGCAGCCCTTAAAGAATATGTGATTGCTAATACACACTGGTTTTCATTTGGGGAATGAGTATCCACGGCTTATCGCTCTTGGAAAGCTCCCACTAAAACGGACACAGCTATCTTACAGGAGAACACTGGCACACAGCTGAAACTGG
Source organism: Chionis minor (assembly GCA_013398295.1). Taxonomy (NCBI): domain Eukaryota; kingdom Metazoa; phylum Chordata; class Aves; order Charadriiformes; family Chionidae; genus Chionis; species Chionis minor. The sequence goes on along the minus strand of VZSF01001888.1, from coordinate 434,856 downwards.
AAAGGTATCTTGGGATTAAATGCTGCATCACAAATCACATGTCAGCTTTTTCTTTTTTAAAACCCCAGTACAAACCGAAGCTGATATTTTCTCTGCTATGATAAACATCACAGAAGCATATTCATCCCCATTACTTAACAACAGAACCTATAAACTCCCGCCGATTTCTTTATCCAATTCTAAAGTGTAATTTACAATCCTACACTGCAGATAAGGGTACGCTGCTCACAAGATTAAAGTCAAGGTCACATTTCGCACATAGGCTGCTCCCTGTGAAACGGGGATCTGTTTCACGGACTCCACGTGTATTTTTAGAAGGACCTGCTCTAGCCATCAGCTAACAGCTCCTAAATTACAAAAGTAAAGGTAAACCTTGGTTTAAAAGGTAAAACTTAAGGCTTCTGTGCCAAAACAGACAGGCCTTTGCTGATTCAAGGAAGCAGAGTAGTTCCTTTTAATCCCTTCACAAAACCTGAACGGGAAATGCCCAACACACTCAGTACAAGCCTAACTTTCCTTCTGATGGAGCCAAGAGTGAAACTCCCACAGACTTTGATAGGATCATAGGCAGACCGCCTTGGAAAAATCCTGGGTTTATGTCCTCCACCAGCTGGTGTTCCCTACACGCATCTGTTGTACCTTCTCAATAGGCACTTGCGCAACTATTCATTCTAGAGCTACAACAGAAGCACTACCACCAGTTAGGCAAAGGTTTACGACATGGAAAAGGTTTCTGCCTTGCCTTAGTGGATGCCACCAAGTATCAGTAATCAGAAAGAAACAAATACATTGATATGCAATAATTATTATCACATGCTGCTCGTAAGGAGATGACATTTCTATAATTAAGCATTAGGCTTAATTCTTGGATATCTAGACAGGGACTCCAAAAATTCTGTTCATTTAAAATGTGAGCTGCAAAATCTGGATTTTTATCCAACTTTAATGATGGAAAGATCTTTGAGGCATGCCCCAAATAAACAGACAGAGCAAGATAGTACTGTTAACTATGAAAAATAGAGATCATTCTCTTTTTCCTAGTTGAAGTAGTTAAGATTGGTCTCTAGTAGAAGGGATTAAATTGCAGCACATTTGTGCAGCAGGGAGACACTCAGCAGAGATCAACCCCATGAATAGCTACAGGTTCCTTAGTGAATTGGTGTTTGTATAATGAGGACTTGCCCATAAATCTGACCCAAGGCCAACAGATACAAAACTTCTACCTCATTCCCCAACATGTGTCTTTTGGTAGGTCACTGAAAACGCTTTTAAGTAGCTAAATGCCCGAAAGCCCTACTGATTTTTCGTATATCACTTGTAGAAGGCTCCTTTACTTACAGTTGCTGCTGCTAACCTGTACATCAGCCACCTTTCCTTCACCTTATTTCAGCAAGGCAACAAAGACTTTAAAATCCATTTTATAACAACTACGTCAGTGTGTCAAGACCTTCAGCATGTGGGGATACAGCTACATGGCTAAATAAAAAGAGACCATGGAATGAGTACAAACAACGTACTTATCAACCACACTGCTCTGCTGTCAGCCAGTTCCTGGACTCTATCCTACACTAGTCCAACTAGTCAGCTCTGAGACAAACAGACATGGAAGCCAGAGGACACTTAGCCTTACACACTTGGCCTAGGATTCTGCCCCTGGACATATTTCATTTGGCACTACCAGCATCACTTGAAGCCACAAGTTCTTGATGAGAGACGTGCCTGTTTTCAAGACAAGAATCCCAGACAGGACACCACGTGTAAGTACAGTGATCACCTAAAGACACTGATCTTCCTCACGGAGATGACAGGCATTCAAGAGGAATTGCATGATGATTTATGAATTGAGTAAGTGCTAAAATTCTGAAGGGGAAAACAAAGGGCAGAAGGAATTTGCAACCTAGGTGACCTTACCATAGACTATCATGTGATTTCAATTAGCTAATATCACAACTGATTCTATTTTATACCCTGTATTTGTTTATCTTTTGCTGGAAATAATCTAAATTATCTATGTGACCTCCCATTTGGGAACCCAGACTGGTCCACCAGGCATCATTTATTAGCAGATATGCTTTGTTTCAAAACCAGGGAGCTACTTGAAAACGAGCTGACTCTGGGGAGTTTTAAAAAGTCAGCTGCTTAAAATGTCCAAACAACCTTTCGGTTACAAAACACCCACTTTTCAGAATCGGGGCTTGAATTTAGGAAAAGCAGTTTCACTTTCACTGATGCAACTAATATGACTAATACCAGACTGCGAAATCAACTTAACTGAATTCAAGAAAAGCTCCTCAAATTGCTGCTTGAAGGGAGACTGATAGCCCGCGTAAGCCCCAGCCGCGCCGCTGAGGGGACTGCGACACTGCGAGCGGGCTCCGGCCTTTTCTGCCGCCAGCCCCGCCCCCGCC
>VZSF01001888.1:333792-432410 GCA_013398295.1 Chionis minor | reverse complement strand
CGGGGCGGGCTGGGGGGAGGCCCCGGCCCGTGCCCGGCCCGGCCCCCCGCCCGCCCCTCGCCATCCTGCCCACCCCTCGGTACCTCGGAGCTGGGGGAACTCGCGCTGGCGGAGGGCGGGCAGGCCGCCGCCGTAGCCGTAACCGTACTCGTACCCGGCGGGGCGGGCGGCCCGGAAGGCGCGGAAGGACAGCAGCTCCCCCGGCGGCGCCCCGGCCATGCTGCGGGCTGCGGGCGGGACGCGGGGCGAGAAAGTCAANCCGCCGCCCCTCGCTCCTCCCGCCTCCCGCCCCTGGCCGCCGCCGCCTGCCCGCCCTGCCCCGGGGTTGGAGCCGGCCGTGCCGGCCCGGCAGCGATCGGGGCAAGAAGAGGGAGGCGGCGGCCGCCAGTCGGGCCTGGCCCGGGGCGGCGGAGTGCAGAGCTCCAGCCGTCCGGCAGGGGCCCCGTGCGGCGGCCCTGGCACCGCTCCGGCCCGGGAGCACCGGGGAGCCCGGCCATCTCCTGCCCAGCGCTCGTCATCCGGGCCGGGACACACGTGCTGGCCCGTCCCGGGGACCCAAGCACCGCCAGCCCAACACGAAGCTTCCCGCAGCGCGAGGACATGGCGTTTGGGTTCACAGTGGCTGCTCGCATCCCCTACCTGTGGAGGCAGGCGATTTGAAACGGGGGGAGCTGGTGGAAATCTCTTTTCCCCAAAGTTTTCAAATTCAAAGCTCAAATTTTCCTCTAGATGAGGAGTTTCTTCTAGATGATGCCTTCTTCCGCTGCTGCTGGTAGGTGGTGGAAGTCGCTCCCTCACACCCTGGATTTGGGATGTGGTACTCCTCCGCCATGCTTAACCGGCTCTGCTGGGCATGGGTGGCCTGTGGTCAGTGTGTGGCCCCGTGGGTGGCCAGCAGCATCGGGAGCGGTGTGGGCTGGTTGTGGGGCGTAGAGAAAACGGCAGCCATATAGGTAAAAGCCTTTGCTTTGTAGCGTAAACTATAACCATACCCATACAATCAGCCAAATGAATTGTTTGGGTTAGGTTGTTGGTTTTGGGGGTGGTTTTTTTGGTTTTTTATTGGGGTGGGAGGAGCGTTGCTTTGGTTTTCTTTCAAAAAAAGTATTTTTTCTGACATACCTTTTGCAGCGAATTTTTCTAGTCACAACTCTCAATCTAGAGAGATTTAAATGAGCCCCTAGCCCAATACTAAAATAAAACAGCATGTGTTAGGATGGATCTGCATCTGGGTTCTGGTAAGACACACTCTTGTAGTTACATTGCTTGAAATACTGTCAATTGGTCATCGGGGAAATGGGAGACTTCCAAGAACGAACCAGCCCAAATTGAATCACAAAGATTTTCAGTTACAAAGAGATACTGAATGAAAGCCATGTAGAAAAATAAAAAAAAGAATAAATTAGTCTGACATGAAATAACATGCTAATATTCTCCCTACTTTATATATTAGATTTTTCCTGGTTTAAGAACGCAACCCTGGCTCCAAGACGCTGAGCAATGTTTCTTTAATGCTGTAAAAATATTTGACCTTGACCCTGTCCTCCTGATTGTGGGAGGTATATAATACCGTGTCTCATTCCCAGACGTGGGCCTCTTCTGCAGGACTGATCTTAATATTTTGCAGTTCACATCATCACTGATACTGTGGCTCTCTACATTTTGCTTACAGCCTGTTTCTTTTTCCCCAGATGCTAAAACCGGAAGAAATACAAGGACATTGTCATATCATCTACAAAATCCACTGCTTCACTCTGGTGTGATATATCAATATAACATAGACATGTTTCCATTTAAAATAATATCCCCTGTGACAACTAGCTTGTATTATATAAACATTATAAATGTCCCAAGTTGCACACATACTTTTGCTCTAAGGCCCACACTTGAAGCAACCTAGAATTTCCAAGTCACCAGAATTTAATGTAGACAGAAACAGTACCTCGCTGCCTCACCTCCTGCCTTCGGCATACTTGCATTTGTAGCCTCAGTTTTAAGGAAGTGAGGGCTTTGCAGCGAAGAAAGCAATTCTTGCTTCCATCAGTAATTAATTCTTGAACTAGCTTGCCAGTTTAATCATGTGGGGAAGATGGCTAGAAAGCTTCTAAGTTGCACAAGCATCAGTGGCTAGGTAGAGGAGAGGAGCCTCAATTAGTTTCCTCACTGAAGGAAAAGTGGGGAACTAACAGAGGTGGGGGAACTAAAAGTGGCACATCAGCCATCAAATTACTGTGCACTTCGTTTGGCAGCCATCGGGCAACCTGTGTACCTGAGGTTTGGGAAAAGCCACTGAGCATGCTGCTCCCTGCCGAGCGGGACCATCCTAGCCTATGTGAGGGAGGGGGAGCTGGAACAAAAGGGCACATATCCATGCAAAACTGGGTTTCAGTTGTCCTGCTCCTCACAGAACACAGGATTTTAAAATACATTCTGAACAATAATCAAGAGCTTCTGTAATTAATCTTGATGGGGCCAAAAGCAAGGGGGAAAGAAAAAGAGGAGGAAGGAAATGCAAAGGTCCAAAGGTGATGTCTTCACTCTAATCAACAATTTAGTTTAAAAAATTGAGTGTGTCCAGGAAATAAAAGGACTTGCACACAAACCCACAAATATTTTTTGGGGAAAGAGATTTATTTTGTGTTTTTCAAATGAAAAATGTGGTTTCGCCACTATTGAAAAATTACAAACTAGCCTCTGATGCTACTACAGTAACAGCTTCACATTGCCCACACATCCAGAGAAATTCTGCCAACAGTTCACCTGAAAGTTTGCGCCACACTCCATAGATACCAGCTGGGATGTGGTCTGCACCTCTCAAAGAGCCAAGTACATATACCATAACTTCACTGTAAACTTCAACTAACAAGAGCTTGTTATCTTACGCAAATTACTCAGGAAGACGGCTTCAGTGCAGTTCTCACTAAGCACGGTGGTCTCGTGTGTAAATGTACCACTCTCAGAACTGTCAAGGGACCACAGCTGGAAACTTGAATCCCAAACTAGTTTTGATTTGCACAGGAGAAGGAGGCCTGGGTCTTCTTTTTCTAACAGTTCTGAGAGATACACTTAGCAGGTACAGCACATGCCCAAAATACATTTTTTGGCCTAGCTGATGATCTCAGCAAAACTAATTATGAAATGAACTATACCTTATGCATTTCCTTCCAGCGGAACGAAACACCTCTGTTGAAATAGAACAGTTGCCATCAAGTGGAGGAATGTTTTTAGCTGAACTCCTGAAGTCACTTTTTTTAAAAAAGCAGAACCCTGCACCAAATGACTATTTTTTTATTTTAGTAATTTATGCATTGCAGTTTAGAAGGGTCTATGCCATCACTATGACTTTTTTTTACTGCAAATATGTGTAGAAAATACCTGTCATGGATTTTCCCTCATATTTCTAGTTTCCTGTTATCAATTTCCAGAGCAATTTATTTATATTGATCGCTATGCATAGTTCCCACACCATTTTCATATGTTGTGTATGTCAAATAGTTGTTTTCACTTCTTTATTGAACAAACGAGTTCTCCCCACCAAAACAGTCCTTTTTCTTGATGACAGAATGCAGCTTTCTGATCTTACAGTAAATTTATTCTAAAGATCTGATTTCCATTTACATTTTTATATAAAAATGTTTCCTTACAATTTATGTCCATCTTTTTTTTTCTCCTTTCTTTCTCCTGATTTTGGAAGATCAGCCCTTTGGAAGCAACACAAACATGGAGATAGTACTAACTGGTAATGTGCTCTGTTTGCACATTGCATCTAATCTGCGACAATCACTAATCTCTGGGGAGCTACCAGTTTCCAGTACATGGCTTAGTTCATCTTCATCCATCATAAAGGCTGACCAGAGTTTTCTAAATAACAAGAGGCATTCAGGTTACTCTGTGTCAGAAAATCAGTTTTTGTGTATGAAAATTAGCGTAACTTGTAAAAACTAACTAGGCTTTACTGCTGGCTCTATTTCTGAGGTGAAGGCTGGAGATTTCATGGAGTTTCCACATGAAACCATAAATTTTTTCAGTCTCCACATTGCGGATTCTTAGTTATAGAGTAACTTTTCCTCATTTCTGGTTCCATAAAGTGAAGCCAGGGGATCAGTCCATGTAAACACATTAATTAAATGATATATGTTGGTGTGCGGGTATTGCCCAGAGGGTCATGTTCACAAAAGTGATAACATGCTGTTAGCGAAAGGATCCCTGTGCACATGCACTTGGCACACAAAATGCATGCATTAACCCTCCCACCCATGTACACAAACGCTCAGTTTTGCAGATTTTTTCCTTAGTAAAGATTCAATAGCAGAAACAGAGTAATTTAAGTTGTTCTTTCCAAGTAATCCAGGTAATCTAGTTAAGTAGGTTTCTTGATTCATAATTGTTAATGTGTAACACTGACATTCCTTGGAAGATGTTGCAAAATAAGAAAGGGGTTTTTTTAAACTCTTCTCTGCACTGTGACAATGCTTCTCTTTTTTTTTTTTTCTTTCTCCCTAGCAACTATTCAAAAGCTCTATAAGAAACAAGAAGAAATAGCCTCTCCACAAATACTTCGCAAACAACGCAAAAACTGATGTGCTTCTCTATAAAGGGCTTGTGCTGTCCTCTTGCAGCTCTATAGAACAGCAATGGGACCAGAGTATTTGTTCTTTAGGGTCTATTTCAATACAAATAATTAACCATCATCACAATACAACTTCACAATGGTAGGATATAGAGAAGATGGTGCTTGGTGGAAGGACAGAAGACAGTGGACACAAGCTGGAGCAAGGGAAATTCTGGCTAGATATAAGTTTAAAAAAAAATACGTCCCATGAGAGTGGTCAAATGTTGGAGCACATTGCTCACAGAGGCTGTGGTGGAGTCTCCATCCTTAGAGATATTCAGAACCCACCAGGACACGGCCCTGAGCAACCTCCTCCATCTGAATGTACTTTGAGAAGGAAGTTGGACAGGAGACCTCCAGGGGTCCCTTCCAACCTCTGTGGTTCTATAATAATTAATTCCAATGATCAGCAAAATATTTCTAAGTAATTAATGTTTGACTGTTAGCACCAGCTCTCAGATAAGTTGGCAAACAAGAAAAGGTCCTGGGGCAGCAGAAGCATAGATTGCGAAACCTTTCTCCACCCCCTCCAGCACATTTTGGGACTGTGTTTCTAATGCACACTACCTGGACACAAACTAACTGAAGAGCCCTGAATACACACAGGATCTCTACCAGTTGCAAATATGCTGAAAAGGTGATCCTGGTATAAGGTAACAATTTTACCCCACCTGTCTGGCTTATTAAACCAAGCAGTGGGTTATTCATATTGCCCAAATTATTTAAGAAACAGAGTTATAAAATAATTGAGGTTGAGAGTTTGAGAGAAAAAGTCTGATGAGAAGCAGCTGAAGGAACTGGGGTTGTTCAGCCTGGAGAAAAAGAGGCTGAGGGGACACCTTGTCTCTCTGTACAGCTGCCTGAAAGTAGGTTGTAGAGAGGTGGTGGTTGGCCTCTTCTCCCAAATAACAAGCAATAGAATGAGAGTAAACAGCCTAAAGTTGTGCCAGGGAAGGTTTAGATTGGGTAGCAGGAACTATTTCTTCACCAAAAGGGTTATCAAGCACTGGAACAGGTTGCCCAGGGAAGCGGTTGAGTCACCATCCCTGGAGGTATTTAAAAGATGTGTAGATATGGTGCTGAGGGACATCATTTGATGGTAGACTTGTCAGTGTCAGGTTTGTAGTTGGACTCAATGATCTTAAGGGTCTTTTCCAACCTAAATTATTATGATTCTGTGAGAGGACCTCTGGAGGTCACCTACCCCAATCACCCCAGTTCACTTATTTGTGGTTACTCACTGTTAAGCCATTGGTCTCCAGTAACAATCATGCCTTTTATAACAATGACAGCAATTGACAGCTGCTATAGAAAAGCATTGCACATCACATTAAGTGCAGTCACCATAAACTTCCAGTTCTGAACCCTGTCACACCCAGCTTGCTTTACCACTGCGTGGCTATCCCAAGATACATCTTAGAGTCTCCCCCCCCCTTCAACAAAGATTTACTGACTGACAAGGCTAGTGTAAAGTACATAGACTAATGTTGAAGAAAGCCATGAGCTCGGGTTTTGACTCTGCCGCTGGTCTACTGTATGAGCAGGAGAGGTTATCTCCTTCCTTGTAGTAGCCTTAGGTATAAATTAATGATAACTCTGAATCAGAACTTATGGACATGATCAGCTATTATAGTAAAGCGTTAAGCAGTTTGGAATTACGTAACATGAAGCATGCTAAATGTTAAGAAGCAATATAATGCAGTGTATGTGAACGCTGCAAGTAAGGGCTTGGGAGGGAGAGGTTTTCCTCTCAGGCAGAAATTTTCACATAATCACACAGAATTACTTGGGTTGGAAGAGACCTTCAGGATCATCAAGTCCAACCATAAACCTACACTGCCAAAACCACCCCTAAACCATGTCCCTCAGCACCACATCTACCCGTCTTTTAAATACCTCCAGGGATGGTGATTCCACCACTTCCCTGGGCAGCCTGTTCCAATGCTTGACAACCCTTTCTGTAAAGAAGTTTTTCCAAATAGCCAACCTAAACCTCCCCTGGCACAACTTGAGGCCATTTCCTCTTGTCCTGTCGCTTGTTACTTGGGAGAAGAGATTGACCCCCACCTGGTCACAACCTCCTTTCAGGTAGTTGTAGAGAGTGATAAGGTCTCCCTTCAACCTTCTCTTCTCCAGGCCAAACAATCCCAACTCCCTCAGCCACTCCTCATAAGACTTGTTCTCCAGACCCCTCACCAGCTTTGTTGCCCTTCTCTGGACACGCTCCAGCACCTCAATGTCCCTCCTGTACTGTGGAGCCCAAAACTGAACACAGGACTCAAGCTGCGGCCTCACCAGTGCTGAGTACAGGTTCTGCTCTGGTCTTCCACCGGCAGTGACGGCATTAGTGGAAGTGAATGTTACAGCCATTACAGGATTGCACGGAGGTCAGCACAGGCACAGCCTCGCCTTTACGGCTGTATTTTAGGAAAAGCATTACTAGCTTATTGCAGCCCAGATCACACTTGCTGCACATCTATGTGTGACATATCCCTTCTCATCTGTTCATTATACACAAAATGAGTTTTCACCCTGCTATATTCTTTTCATGTTGTGTTATGGAACAATAAAATAAAGGCTATTTTGCTCATTACAGAGACATCCTAATGTGTGCGCACACTGCTTCAGTCTCTGATTAGCTAACTGGTTGAGCTGGAAACGTGCGCTATCAGAAACTTACTGACTATAAACAATTATTGACTAGAAGGAAACTTTATCTAACTCACCACATGTTTACAATTAGTCACAAGAAATCCATTTCTTACATGGCCCTTTGAGCCACTTATATAAAGCTACATGTATGGCAAATTTCAAGATTCCAACTTCTAATTTATCCCTGTGCATATTTAAAAAAAAAAAACTAAAATTGAGAAACAGAGAAAAAAACTGCTTATTTTTTACTGACATCTGACATTCTGTTTTGCAGATGGATTGTTGTCTTTAGTAATAAAAACAGCCGTATTTCTTCTCAGAATTAGGGCTGATCTTTGTGAACTGTTTAGAATGTTAGTCTGCAGCAATCTTCCACTCAAAGAACAAAAGAAGTCCTTTACATACACAAACGCTCAGCAATTATACTCCAGTTGTAGAAGAAGAGAGCATGAAAATACAGTTTTGGTGGCTTAAGTGGAAGGAGGCTATTGATTCAGCTCACAGATGATGCTTCAGCCCTCAAAGGACTAACTCCAGCTCTGAAGTAGGTTGGCAGGAGCGTTGCCATGAGCTTCAGTGGGACTTGGAATTTGCTCTTAAATAACTTAGAAGAAGAATCACTGAGACACACATAGCTGTCCCTGCTTGCTGGCTCACTGCATGTCCTCTGATGCTTTTAGGGCTGTGACTAATGGCACTCATTAGGTGCTTAGTGCCACCTTGGAAGTATTTTAGGAAGGGAACGTGAGAGCAGACAGGGAACCAGCCCCTCATACCACTGTGGGGTGCAGTGGGAAAGACACAGCCCTGGCAGAGTTGTAACCTTATAAACCTCTGCATCCTCCAGCCCATTGTGGTCAACCACTTCCAAGCCAGCACAGCCATGTGGTGTACAGCCACACTGCTTAATCCTTCCCCCATGAGGACCAGTGTTTCTAAAACAAAACAGACCAGCAGGTTGAGAAGACTCCTGAGCCAGCAGAGCAAGAAGCTTGAGCAGAAACACAGGTACTGTGGTGATTTGGTGGGACCAAATATGCAGCCAGCAGGATGGGTCTTCTCTCACTTCCCTCCCCTTTTTGCCCTCCCGTTTCACTAATGCTCACTATTTCTTTGTAGCTTTGGTCTGTGTGTGCTATTCCTTTCTGCCTCCAGCCTGTTTGCAGCAAACCTTCTCTTCTAGTTGTCTTTAAATTTGGCTAATCCTTGCCTGCCAGTGGCAAATCCTGAGACAGAGCACCATCCATTAAAAAAATAGCAGCTATCATGAATCTTTCAATGGCAGAGCCGGTGTGATCTGCCCTGTTTCCACACTCCTCTTCAGGCCTGTGTTTTTAAATTGTAAACTCTGGGACAGAAGCCCTCTTTTCTAGTATTACGGAATGCATTTGTTCAGGGTTTGATGTTATTGGCCGCTGTTCCAAGGCAACTCCCCGTCCCACCTTAGGTAGCAAGTGGTGAGCATCTTGTTAGATGGCTTAGGCCATAAGCACCAATGCTTGATATAAGTATTTAATTCCTGCAAGTGTTACTATTAAACTTATGTTCAAAGGGTTTAACAGTTATTAAAATATGATTTATTGCAACAGCATGACAAAGCTTTGTGTTGCTAACGAGAATCCGGAAGTTCAAAGGAAGACTTGATCACATAAGCCTCTCCTTTCAAGAGGCTGATTGTGTTGCAAATATGACATACCTGAGTTTGACAAAGAGTAGCTAGGCCACCTCTCATTAAGTCATTGTGGCTAAAGCACATTTCAGTGGAAAGGCATTTGCATGCCAGGCAGGGAGCACTGGATGGAGATGTGAGGAAAACTGAAGGACTAAAAGAAACACAAACCCAAAAGTTATTTTAACAAGAGGCACCAAACCCAACATGTTGAAGAACCTCATACCCCATATGGAGACCAGAAGTGAGCATGGTTTGGGATTCAGGTCTTACCACTTCTCCTTACCCATATTGCCTGCCCAGACAGGGCATTTTTGTCATGAGATGCCTATTACAAACCAGTACTGCGCACAGAAATCAACATGAGTGATAATGCAGGGCTAGGTTTAAAATGATAGGTTTCGTATCATAGCACATCCACCATGACTAGAAATTGTAAATGCATGCAGCATACTAATACTTTTTGCTTTTAATATAATGTATACAAAAAATACAAACACTTTCGATCTCTGACAGAACTACAAGTGTCATGAAGATATTTCACACTGAATTATTAATGTGGATTGGAGAGTCATAATCTTGCTGGCTGAGGCTTAGTGATACTGACTTTAACTGGCAAGCAGCTTTTTACATTTACGAAATCCAAAATGTTTCATATATCCGCATGCAGAAGTGCAGAGGAGATTTCTGTACTGTATAATAGATGCAGCACATCCACGCATACGTTGTTTATAACCATGGAGCTTACAGTTTATACCTGTTATTACAAGCTACCAAAAAAACATTCCAGCAATTCAGCTTTAACACGCTGGCAACTTTGTCAAAAATTTAATTCTCTCTTTCTTTGAAATAGCTTTGCAGACTTAAATATGTACCTAAATATGCAATAATGTTTCTTATCCTACTTCCTGGTCTTAAAGGCTTTCCAGTATCATTTGATTGTTCAGCTCATAAAATTCAGAATCTTTTGTGCAGACTAAAAACTAATATGTAACAAATATATGATGAACTACTGTTACCAGTTGAGCTTCATTAATTTCAATATATCGTTCTGAATAATTTTTTATTTTTTAAGCTACTCACTGTGTCTCTTAAGTGATATATTTGATGTCTTTTCAAACACAAAGCTAAAGCATATTTGATGCTGTTGACCAATTTTGTCACTTCTGGTGAGGTATTATGAATCGCGGTTTTCATGAGAAAATTTTGCTATACAAAATTTTCCACATAAAAAGATTTGTTTCCAAACACAAGAGCTTTCACTTTGAAGACACCTTTACCCTTAGTTTCTGAAGTGCAAATGGGTGGTGGGGAAAATGAAGATCACCTTTGTTAATTTAAAATAATCCTGTTCTTGGTGAGTTTTGACAGTCTTTTTCTGTGCTTGCAGATGGATTCCAAACTATAGCAGACAGTTCACTGCAGTAAAAATACTCTATCTACACAGGGAATTTCACATAAGATCTAGGTGGTTTGTTTTGTGGGGTCTTTTTTCCTTGAAAATGTTGGAAATGCATTGTAAGAAGAGATTACCTCTAGTTTGGGACTAGAAGCTTTGATTAAGTGATTATTCCTGGTCTTTTTAATTTGGGCCTTTTCCAAAATGATTTCTACTAGCCTGCAATTAAAAAATAAAAAAATAAGCATTTTAGATCTTGTCTTTGATGGAGTCTCAATTACCTGAATTTTTTTGTATACTAAATTCAGAAAGGTGCTGCAGCCATCATTCCTGCCTTTAAAAATATCTCTTGGGAGTTTTACTTCCTGTATGATAATAATAATGTATGCTATCAGCAATGATCAGTAAGTTAGATATGATACACTGACCAGTGGCCAGGGTTTCACACACCTGTAAGCAATCTATTAGGTAAAACTCAACTGGGAGAAAGAAAACGCAAAATATTAGTATGCGTCCGTAATTCTCCAGCACAGTGAAATAACTTGCACCAGAGAAGGGAGAGAGGCGCCTGGGCTTGAAAAAGTAATTATAAGAACGGAAAAGGGAAGGTCTTACATTCCAAATATTTGAACACCCATATTTCCCATGGGGTTCACATTTAACCTGTGAGCACCTCTGAAACTGCAGACCTCGGTGACTCATGTTTTGTAAACGAGTTTAGAAAAGCACGTGGGAGTTTTGAGTTTCTAAATACATGGCAAGTCTTTGGCATATTTTCACTTAATCAGAGAATCTTCAGAAGTATTTCAGAGTAAGCTTTGACAGAAAACCCTCTTGGTTACCCTGCTGTTTTGTGCAAGGGAGGTGTTTGAAGGCTGGGGAAGAAGAGCAGTTGTGTAAATGCCGATCTCAACTCAGATTTTCCATCGACTGTGACATTTAACCTCAGCTGACTAGATTAGCACAACAGTTTATAAAATTGCTAAAGAGGAGGGGTGGTCTGACTTGCTGGTGCAGCTTCAGGTGACTCATTTACTACTGGCACGAAGGCTCGGCTCCCACGGGCGTTTCAGCAGGAGGCAGCGCAGCATCTCGGGCTTCTGCCGCTTAGAGGCAGTGTCATCTCCACACATCCCCACAGGCTCGCCCCTGTAACCCGTGGGCAGACTTAAGGAAGGAGCCACAGCAATCCACTCATCGGGAAGCAGTTTGAACCAATAGGAACAAAGCACAGGCAGAAGTTAGGGAGATTAAGCTTATAGGGAATGAAATTCTGTCCAGATCATCTGTTTGCCTCAAGTCTGGCTGGAAAGAAACCGCTTCCTCCAGTTGGCGTTGTGAACAAGTGCACTGGCAAGTGATAAACCCTGTAAGTTAGTGCTTATTGGGTTACAACACGCTGTCCAAATCTCTGATTCAAAACAGGGACTTGAAATCATACTGCACAGGGCTGCTATAAACACTGAGTTCACTGGGTCTTCTGCAGTAGAGGTTCCCTTAGTGCTCATAGTCCGGTGGCAGATGACGTAGCACAGAAAAATATTCAATCTCAGTAGACTGAATTAAACCTGGTGAATCAGATTCCAGGGCATTGTGTGTCCAGAACCTTCTTCCCACTGTATATTTGCTGTCAAACACACTTTAAACTTTGTACGTTATCTATTTCTGGATAGAAAAGGGCTGTACCGTTTATAAAAAAAGAGCCGGGTGCCAAGACTGCTGGCATCAGTGAGGGTCATTAGAAGCACTTTCTTGGACCGTCTAATGACTTCAGAGTTTGATTCAAGTCTGTGGTGTGAAATAGTCAAGAGCTACATTGCCTAGGCAAGGAGAGGAATAATCACGTCGTGCTGAGTCTAAGAAGATATGTAATGGAAATGAGATTAAATTACCACACAATAAAACTTGTGCCAATTTACAGGTTACGGTTTAGAGTCAGATGTGCTGCAGCAACAGCCAAATCTTCTTATATTTCAAGCTATACCCTTTAAAAGTTTTTGTTTAAATTTTTTATGCTTCACTTTATAAAAAATTAAAAGAAAGAGAGTTTTCCTGCAATTAAGAAGTACGCCATGTACTTTCAGAAGGGGCTGCATTTTTTAAAATGTTGGGAGGTAGCATTCTGTAATTGGAGTTGACACTTGGCAAAGTGAACATGCACACTTGACCCTGCCAGGATGTCTCTCATCTTACCTCCGTGCACATGGACGCATCCTTCTGCAGCATCTGACTGGCAGGCGGCAGCCCTCAGTTGGCTCTTCAGCTTGCTGAAATATCCGGGTAGAGCACTGGAAACAGTCAGATGGTATTTATAGTACACAACAAAGAATCAGGGGATTTGTGAAAAGGAAATGAAAGAGGAGCAATTTCTGGCTTCCTTCAAATTCGCAGAAAATATTAATAGCATAGAGGAAATAAGAGAATTTTGCATGAAAGTGAAAGGCCAGGGAGAAACACAAAGCAAGCTCCCTTTTAAACAACAAAGAGACACCTACCTGCCAACTGTCACGTAAGCGAAAGGAGTTAATGTCAGACCTTGACAGGCGAGTCTGAGGAATTTGTTACGCTGATAGTGCTCAGATTTTTTTTTTTGGTTTTTTTTTTTTTTTGTCTTTACAAGGCTGTTTTAGACAGTAGCAAATGAAGAAATAGAAGGAAGGGGAAGCTTTGTAAATAAGACAAAGGGGAGAAATCAAGTCGATCTCATAAAGGTTATGACATGAATATAATGAATGTAAATAAAAACTTACTACCCACAGCAACAAGAAGTTACCTCTGGGATTTCTCTTTGAATGACATACCTGAGACTGTCTCAGCTTTTCCGTAGCTAGCCAAAACTGTGGATAGATAAAACTCTCTGTGCTGGTGATTTTGGCATGTTTTCTGCGTGGGTGTGGCAGCAGTGCTCACAGCCTTGCACTGACAAGACGGAAAGCCCACCCTTTCAAAGAATCAGAGACTCTTGAATTTGTAATGAGAAGTTACTGTCACTTTGGAAAAAATGTTGCCGTACAGCTTCACATCATGTTTTTCAGGGGCCAAGTCATCCGAAGTCACTCTATATACATCATGTGAGCTCTTCAGTCAGAAGGCTGCTGCCAGGTACTGACTGAATAGATGATCTGCTTCGCTTGATGGGATGCAACCAAGGCCTTTTGTGTTCATTTGTACTCTAAGAATTTCTTGATAGCAGCAACTGTGCGGTAGTTAACGTTAATAAAAGTGTTGATACATCCCCTTGCACCTAATCAGAACTAACACCATGCAAATCCTATAAATTATGACAAGCTACATTTTCGTTCATTAAAACTGTGTGTAAATAAAGAAAATGTCACTCGTCCACGTTCCAATTTTTACGGTGGTTAATAAAGAGAGACATTAGCTTGCAGCAAAAGAGACAGCACCATGCCAATGTTTGCAAAACTGTTATTGGCAAAGAAAATAATTTATTTGCAATAATACATTCTCTACATTTTTCACTCAGGATACATATCCAAAAGTTGAAGAAAAGAATGTGCAAAGTCATTTAATTTATTTATGAAATATGTATAATTAGAAGCTTAATTCTAATTAGGTCATACAATTACAATAAGTCTCTTTGAATCAAGACCTTGCCTTTGACAACAATGAACAAGCTTCCAAGCATAAAGCACAACAAAAAATTACAAAAGCAACTAATGATTTCTTTAACCATTTCTTCCTAAGAAAGGCAATCACTTCCAAACTATTGTAAACTGCATTGGTGTACACCATTTATTTAATGTATATATCATAAAGACAAAAGTAGCAGCATCACTGGCCTTGTATGCAGGAATTCAAGGAAGGATTCAGCCTTAGTAGATCCAGACCTTCAACCATCTGCCCTGGCCCCTCGTTTCTCATGCTATGCACCTCCTATGCAAAAGATCATTGTCCCTAAACCCAAGTCTCTTGCTTTGCTTGCCACTGAGATTAGGAATACTAAAAAAATATATGAGGGCTTTCAGGAATTGAAAAAAAAGGGGTTGTGGAAGGCAAAAATAATTTATTGGCACTCTTAGCAAACTGTTAAACAAGCTAAAAAGGAAGAGTCAAAAGGACTGTTTCATTTTTCGTAAGAATGTGCAGATTTGTAGGATTCAGGTGAGGACAGAGGGGGGGCAAATCAAGATCAGGACCACGCCACTTCCACTGAATCAATGATAAAGTTGACGTTGAAGAGCAAGACAGGCTGTTTGTCACAGGAGGGGCATGCATATTTTTGTCACTCAATAAAATATCAAAGGCTTAGCAGATATATGCTTTGTTCTACTTTTGCAAACTTCCATTTATCTCATGAACAGTAAAAAAAAAAATTAACCTTACACAAAGAGACAAGTAAGACCGTTCAGTGCAGAACCAGGACTTACCTGAATCTCCTGGTTTGAGGTAAAACAGGACAAATTTTGTTCAGTAACTTTACTTTTTAGCTAGGCCTCTTCTAACTGCTGAAATTACCAGCATGTTGTGCAGAAACTGTTTGCTTTCAGAGTGATAAGACGCATGTTTATAGTTGATGCCAAGGCATGGTATGCAAGGAGGCTCTTGCTTATTGCCATAATAACCAAGGGCAGCCAACTTTGTTATTTGCCCCATTGGAGGGTCGGAAGTGGAAGAGTGTAGAGAGGTCGCACCTGTGGGGAGGAGCGGACAGGACAGGTGACCCAAAACTGACCAACAGGGTATTCCATCCCATCTGCATCATGCTTAGTATAAAAGCTGAGGGATCAAAGGGTCAGCCCTCTTCCTTCGATGGTCGGCATCCAAGGTGGACTCTGTTTGTTTGCCTTTGATCCTGATCCTGAATGTAGATCTGAAATCCAGTTCACTGAGTCTAGTCTGGGACTTCCCCAGCGCCTGCTGGTGACATGATTGTCATCCTGGGATGATGATATAGTTTTGTATATATTTCATTATTTTCTTTTTATTATTTCATTATTAATATTTCATTAAAGTAGTTTAGTTCCTTCTGAACTCAAAAGTCTCTTTCTCTCTCTCCCTCCTCTCCTTGTAGAAAGAGATGTGGGAGAGCATCTGTCATTCATTTCAGTGGCCAATCCAGCCCAAACCACAGCACAGATTTAGAAATTCCACATCAGTTTACTTATCGGTAAGCTCAGGCAGGGCAATGTGACAAAATACAAGCATGGGATCCTTATTGTTACACAAGACAGCAAGAAAATGTTTTCAAAACATACATTTCAAGGGTCAGAGACAGCTTCATGATAGCCATAGATGAAGCCAACCTCTCTTCTCACTTCACATACTTTCTCCCTTTCTAGTGGGGAGAAAGAGATAGTTGCACTTATCTCAGGGATACAGAAGGAAATCTCTTTCATGCTGTAAGAACTTGAAACGTGAAATTCTTGAAACATGTAGTTCTGCAAACAACACTCAGAAAAATAAAAAACCTCCAAGCCTGTCATTCCAGGTTGTGCAAACCTTGCTAGGCCTAAAGCTGCTACCTGCCCCCCCCCAATATTTATATTTTTTGACATCTATGAGTACTGTATAATAAAGCAATTAATAATAATATTACTTGGGTTATATCGTGCTTCTCAACTGAAGTTAACAAAATACTCCACAAAGCTTAACATTCAGAAGGGATGTAAAGCTTCGGGACTCCATGGCATAAACTAGCCTTAATATGAGGCAAAAAGAACAGCAGGGGGAAATTCCAAATTATGATTTCAAAATCTCTTTGCTTTAGTATTCTTATGTCTTTCACTGAAGCATATACTACTGATTTTTCTTAAGGACCAGACAATATTTTGGTCAATAAGATAATGATTTTTGTTCCTATTCTGTTTTTTAGACAGGAAAGCCATGAGGTATGGCTCGGATACTACTGTATAGAACCAAACTGCCTTTGAGTTAACCAGGTAGAATGATTTAGACACCACCGCAAACATAGACCTACAGTATAAATTTCCCCTTTCTCGGTCCTGTGCTTTGACCAGTAGATCCCACTCGTGCTCCCTAAAGCCTAATGCCATTCAGCAGTTTCACAGCTATGGTGTAAAACATTGTAACCAAAGCTATTTGTAGCATAGAAATAAATGAAGTATTATTACATATATACCTCAAAGATTGGTATATTATTCTCTTTTATGGTAATCTTTCATAGCGTAACTAGCGGTGTTTCTTTGTATTGTTGTGTACTGAAACAGGTTCCACTCTTCAAGTAGTAAACCAAGATAAAGCAAAACAGTTGGGTTTATATTTCATATGATGCTGTCTAAAACTAGAAAACTGCTATTTTTTTAATTTTAATTTTTTTAATTACCGATGTTCATTGCTACATTGCAAAAAAGTGAAAGATTAAGGAGGTTTATGACCTTGTATTGAGACCTAAATCTTGTTCAAATAACAAGAGACATAGTTATCACGGTATTTGTCGTAACTATCATGCGACATCCTAACAGAATAATGAAAATCAATCATCTTTGACTTGCATACATGCAACAATCATCTCTGAAAGCTTTCCAAATCCTGGTGCAGGTGATGTCAATAGGATCAGAAAGTGATGAGTGATGCTGGGAGAGCTATACTGGCAGACGCAGTCAGAGGATATTTGGAACAGAGCTTCATCCCCATAATTCACAGCTCAGCCCTATGTTTCCAAGCTACATACTGCAGCCGGAGTAAAGCCACTGATTCAGGAAATGTTGCAGAAAATATGTGCATTGTGAGCATGTTCCTTTCTTAGATCCACTGTCCCTAGAGCCACAGCTAGGACTTTAGAGCTTGGATGAGTCTCGGCATTCATGAGCCAGCAAAATTAGTACACTTGTGCTACTACATATAAGTACTATAATAAATATCACAGTGTTAATTTAGTAGAAGTGACTCTATTCCCCATTCTTGGTTTAACAACAAAGGTATGTATTAAAAGGATACATTGCAAAACTATATACACTAATGTCATAACACCTATTGTTGGGTGAGCTACTTAATTTATGTTTTTAAACAAGTTGGGAGAGCAACTCTCTTTGTCACAATCTGTTTTTCTCTCTTTTTAAGTTTTAGGTTTTTTTACTTTTTTATTTTAAAGTGCAACTCCAGCTGCTCTGAACTGATCTCATTCCTGATGCACAGTTTCCCTGACCTGCAAGACATTGCCTTCCTTCAGGATTACTTCAGGAATCTGTACAGCAGATTTGGGGTTCCTTTCATTTACTAGGGTGAGGAATGGACTAGGACAAGGACTCCGACATCCCTTCCAACGAGATGTCACGTAAAGCAGAAGGCTTAATCCTTACTCAGCAAGGCCCTCACGGCCTGAAGCAGAAAGCAAAAACCAGGCCTGGAAGAGCAAAATGCAAAACCTGAAAAGCCTCAAAAATGTTTGTTTCGTTGTACACTAAATATTTATAAGAGTGACAAAATTAGCATTCTACAGCAAACTGCCTTGCGCTGGGAAAATTAGTCGATAATACCAGAAGGCAGAGGGAAATTAGCCAAGTGACCAAGGTGGTGCCTGCAGTACATCCTCCGTGTCAGGCTGCTCGCCAAGCTGCCCACCCCATCACACTGGAGAATGTTGCCCACCACATCCCCTAACCTGCATCCCATCCTGTCTGAAGAGCTGGGTGACCTGGTGACAGACAGAAAGCACCAGTTGCTTGGCCTCCACAAGCAATGCTTATGGGGGGCAAGGCTGAGTGATGTGTGTATATAACCTAGAAGAAAGCTTTTACTTTTTTGGTAGCCTGAGTTTCTTGTGCACAGCCTGAAGGTGTCATTACCAGTTCCCCTGAACTCATCTGTACTGAATCGTAGAAAATCGTTCGACATTTCTGCCTGACATTAATTGGGGTTAATTGATGATAATGGTAAGGGTAATTAGTTTTAACAGGCACTAAGTCCCATACCCCAAGCCTCTTATGACTGAAATAGAACAGCAGTCAAAATGTGGCATGAAAAATAACATGGCAATACCCAGTTATCTGTAAGGGGGTGGGGATTACATATGCATTTGTATGCACTTGCATATGTTTCTGTGCATCAAACTGCTTTAGTAGCAATGAAGTCTCATCCAGCGTGCAATTCATTGCTTTTTTGCTATTGATGTTGGCTGAAATGCAGCAAGCTGAGGTTTGCCAACAAACACTCCAGCATCAGGTTGGGAAGTTGCACCACTTTGTCCAGGAAGAAACAATTCCTTGAACTACCATTTAAAATTATGTGGATCTGTGAGTTCCAAGTTTGCAAAGCTTAGCTAGATCTTGTATGGTTTTATTGTGGGGTTGTTTGTGGTTTGTTTTGTTTTTTTTTCCCCAACTTGTGTGAAACATCCCATTTGAGAATAGAGGAAACAGTAAAGTCAAAACCAGAAGTTACAGTTCATCTGACTAGCACAGTGGTTTTAAACCTCAGACAGGAGCTGCCTCACTGAGAACTAAGATGATAACATGCAAAAAATCAAAGTACTCTGTGTCCCACTTGGTTTTCCCACACACCTCTCCCATTTCCTCTCCCATCACAGGTTTCCTTTGTCGTAAGCCTGGCACTCCTTGAGCTAGTATAAGGCTGTTTGGGGCTTATCTTCCTAACAGTGCATTCCTACGACACCAGTACCAACCAGCCATCACCCATGTTCCTTCTGATCAGCTGAGACTGGCCTACACCATATGTGCTGGGACCTAGGTTTCCACATATTATTAAAATTACTGTTTTATTGAAATATCAGGAAAAAACCATCACTATAAATCAGCGTTAGCCCAGTTTTGCCTGCAAACACGGTAAAGCACAGAAGATAGATGAAACAATTGGTCCATGAATTTCAGCAGAGTATGGAGAAAACCACATATCCTGTTCGGGCCTTAAGAGCAGCTTTAATTGTAGAGATGGGTCAGAGCAATCATCTTGTACTGAGGTTAATGCAATTCACATTTATAAAATCAGCTTGTCCCAGAAAGCTTGCCAAATATTTGAGACTGAGACACAAATATTTGAGAAGATGGGAGGTTGTCTTCTCAGGATGAGGGGAAGATGACCATTTCCAGGACTACAGCACAACAGTAGCTGTTGTGACTTCTGTGGTGGGGCTGATGGAAGATGACTGGGGATGTGATCGCAGTGTGACAAAGAAAGTTTATGGTTGGATGGCATAAAAGCCTTATCCTAAATTTTCCCAAAGTCTTTAAGACAGATATTAAAATAGTAACACAGGCAGCAGGCACGTGTAATCCCACTGAGTTCAATTACTTCTGAATGTGCTCAGCACTTTTGAACACTAAGCTATTTATTTACTTGTCTATATGTACATACAAAGACACACTTCAGTATCTTGTTTTAGACAAGCGAACCTGACAACACAGGGTTTAATCTTTCCACTACCTCACCCTAGAATGCTATTATAACTCCTTTAAAAGGAATGGTCTTCTTTCACTTCTGTTTTCATGGGAATAATCTGAGTTTCAGATACCAATAGCAAGACAAATCAGAGAAGACATTTTACAATTTCACTATCGCCTTACTTGAGCCTGGAGCATAAAAGCTGGGTGGCCACTTCGCTCACACTTTTATTACAGAGCCAACATGAGTGAAAGGTGATTATAATTCCAGTTTAGGCTTGAGACTGAGAAATGAGGTAACTGTTAGCAAGGTGTCCTGTCCCTTACCAGCTTTCAGTCTACGGATAACTACACATGACTAAGTGGTATCACTCACAACTAAGTTATACCACTCCCCCACCTATAGGAATACACAATCATTCAATCCAAGGATTTGTAAGTATTTTATGAATGCTGGCACTATGAACATCGCAACTGCCTTGTGAGAGGAATTGGGCATTACTACAATACAACACATTTCAAAGTCACCAGGGAACTTTTTTGGGAGGCCTGGGCATACTGCCAATTGTATAGGTTTATCTAAGATCTATGATCCCATAGCCACACTGTGCAACAAAGGCCAGAGGAATTCCCTGCATTTATTCATTTTCTGACTAGAGAACGTCTTTTTGGGGGAAAAAGAAAACCCCATACAATCTTGATATGGCAGCTTGCACCTATGGGCAGTCTATAACAACCTTTGGGAAATTTCTCCATTTCTCAATTACCTCATGGTTAAAAACTAAAACCAGACCAGCTCTAGAATAATAGAATATAATCAATTATTATTGCTATTTTCCAAAATTCACACTGTAATATTAGGATCCTGATTTAACAGATGAAGTTTCTATATTTGAAGAAGACTCCTGATCTCCAAAACATCATTTGCTAATGAAAACATGCTAAACACAAAAGCTCTGTTGAATACTGATGAGATACTGTTCAGGTAAACTCTCCACACAGCTTAGTACCACTCAAATGCTACAGGCAAGACCTTTAGCCTGATTGCTTGTGAAAAACCAGACATGAACAATCAGAATCCTTAGAAAAAGTCATCTTTGATGCTGCCTCTGTTATGATCCCACCTAGCACAGCATTCATCTTTCTACTGACTTTAGATGCTGCTTCATAACAAATATTCTCCGGAAGTTTTGTGGATAGAAGATAATGTAAAATATTGACTTCATTAATATTTATGATTCCAGGAAACTTGTGGCAGAAAACATTTCCAAATTAAGCCAAATGTCTCCTTGAACCAGGCATTGGGAACATGAGCAGAAATGTTAATGTGAACCCTTGCCAGTAAAGCAGTCGTGAACCTCCAGACCTTGTCTGAAGAGAGTGAGCTCTTTTAACGTATCTAGAAACATGAAGTGTTGTGGCAAGTTTAAAACCAATAGACCTTTCTCCTTACTCTAAGAATAAAATCTTTCCTTTTACTAATTATTTCTGGGTTTGAATCTGAGGAAGTACATCCCTGCAACCTCCAATCTCACTGTTTTTTCTGAGCCTTCAGGAGCTGGTGGATTTAATTTTTATCACAAGTTCCTAACAGTGCCTGGAAGCATGCAACCGCGGTGACAAACTCTCTAGCAGAATAGACCTACAGCAGCTGAGTTCTTCTTCGGATCTCCATTCTTAAGGGCCAGCTTTATGTTAAAATATAAAGTCACTTAAAAACAAAATAGAAAATACTTTGTTCCTCTGGGAATAGTTCAGGTCTACAAGTGTCCTTAACAGGAATTCTTGATACGTTTTTACTAAATACCTGCTCTTTGACAGTTTTACTCCAGGAGCCTAATATTTCCTCTTTCTCCTTTCAGTCATTTGTGAGGGTAAAGCAAGATGCTAAGGTGAGGTGGGTGTGGAAAGGCAAAGAGAGCACCAATACTGATAAGAGACCAAGTTCCCTGATTTTGATGAGACAAGCACTCACCAT
Source organism: Chionis minor (assembly GCA_013398295.1). NCBI lineage: Eukaryota > Metazoa > Chordata > Aves > Charadriiformes > Chionidae > Chionis > Chionis minor. The sequence continues at coordinate 410,783 of VZSF01001888.1, read as the reverse complement.
GCAGAGAAACTGAAAACATTTATAGTGCACTATTTCATCTGTGAGCTGATTTAAGAACTTCTGTGGAAGTAGTTTTCTACTGAAAGATGCCAAGTCAATGACATTTAGATGTGTGTCACGTAGTAGTATTATAAAATGCTGACAAAAATTTATCACAGCATTGGGATACAGTTGGAATGGTTTGTTTTCAACTACACACAAAGGTCAAATGCACATTTACTCACAACAAGACATTTTCACTGTGGATTGCATTGTTTAAATTTTTCATCCTGATCTGGGAAGAAATTAAATTTTGATAAATCCTGCCATTTCCTATAGAACGGACATTCTGTTCTTTGACTAAGTCTGTTTAGTACGTCTCCATAAATGCATTACAGACTTGTTTGGTTTGCAAATAATCTCTCCTTGCTCCTTTCCTTATTCAATTCTTCATAATCCTGCTGGGTTCTTTTTCAAGAATACTTATTAGTCATAAATATTTTTTGCCAAATCTCATCCTCAGGTATTCCTGCATAGCCTCAAGGTCTCTGATTGTTCTTTCCATGACAGCTATCCTCTCTTTTGCCTTTGATATGTTATGTGAATGGTTCTTAACAAACAATTCTGTTGATAAAGTACAAGAAAAAGAAATCAAAGCGTCTCTCAGCAGTGGTACCTCTGCAGGGCAAACAGGAATAAAGCACAGTAAAAGTGTATTTGTGTCACTCAAATTAGCAGATGAGAGTATGAAAGTGCACTGCAAGAGATATGGTAAGAAAAGCCACCACTTTAATGTAGGTTCATTTCAGAAAAGTACTATACTTTAGGAGAAATAACACTATCCCACTAGAAGGGTTTCTCAAGATCTAAATGACTATCTTTAGGCTCATAAAACTTACTTTTACACTAATAGTTTACAATTTTTTAAGGACAGGTAGAAGTACAGAAAAAAACGGAAATGTGGATATGGGATTTCTCTGAACAGTGTTTGTGTTGATACGAAATATGACAAATACAAGTATTTCTGGAGTGCATAGTTAGCTTTTTTGTGAAGGATAGTCAATATGAGGAAAAATTCAGAGCCATTAGCTTTGAGACCCCTGAGTGTTACTGGCAAAGAATGAAGTTAAATGTGACATCAGCATGCTACTCAATGTAAAAATTTGAACTCTGTCACAATATTAGATTAAGAGGGAAAATAACCCAGTTCAACATTCTGGTAGAAATGGAACAGAGGGTAATCTGAGTTTCTTATCTCTGAAAGATCTCTTCTGCTTGCTAACTCTCCTTGCCTGTTCATGTTTTTTAACATCAGAAAGAAATGCTTCGTTTCATTGCCAGCCCCATCACTGAAGTCCTGGAAAACATCTGGACAGGTGGCTGAAAACAAGCACACTGAAGAAGCTTAACTAGAGTAATTTTAATCAATACTATTTTAGTTATAAATGATCTTAGCATAGGATTAAAAACCAGGGAAAAAAGTGAAACTGAATGATACTCACCTGCACTCAAAACTACTCCAGTTGGTCTTTAGATTTGCATATTGTGTGATTTAACACATTTGATGCCATTGACATCACTTGTGCTACAGACAAACACAATACACATTCAGTATTTTAACTGACTGATATCAACCCTAGATTGCAAATTGGCTGCACCACAAGTTCAAAGGGAAAAAAAAATTAAAATTAAAAAACCTCCAATCAATAGTTTGATGCTGAGCTGATGGTTAAGAAGCAGAGTATGCCACAGGTAAGTGGAAGGGTGTATTTTCTTCAGTATCTTCATCAGTAGATTTTATAGCAACAGAACACACCCTCAGCAGATAAAAAGGTTAAATCCAGAAAGACCCTGAGAAATTTGGCGACTGAGCCAACAGGAGCCTCAGGAAACTCATCAAAAAGCATAAAATATTGCACTGGGGATGAGGTGACCACATGTGTCAGCACAGCTAGATGACAACTGGCTGAGGAGCAGCCCTGGTAAAAAGGACCTAGGGGTTGCAGTGGACACAAGGTCAAATCTGAGCTATCTCTCTGCTGTCCATGCAGGAAACTGGTGCTGGGCTACGTGAGGTGAAGCTTTGTTCTTATTGCTGTTGAGACTGCAGTTGGAATATTGTGTCCTGTTTTGGGCCTCCCAGTTCAAGAAGGATGCTGAGAAACTGGAAAGAGTCCAGCAGGTTCCTGTCAAGATGGCTGGGTCCTAGAGCTGCTCCTCAGAAGCTGTATGAAGAGACAGCTGGACATAGTCTGATAAAGAGAAGACTAAGGGGTAATTTAATAATAGCCTACAACTGCCTGAAAGAGTTAAAAAACAATGAAACCAACCTCTTCTCAGCAATGCCAGATGGTATAAAACAAGAGGAAATGTCCAAAATCTGCAGCTTGAGAGGTTCAAACTGCACAATAGGAAAAAATTTCTTCGCTAAGAGAGTAGAGCACCACTGGAATAAGTTATTTTTTGAGATGATGGCAATTTTTGGAGGGTTTTCTTACTTGGCTACATAAAAGCACTGCTAAAGTCTCCTCTAGTGTTGGAGACACATGATTTAAGCGGTTGACATAGACAGTGCTTTGGCAGTGATTGAAGTAGACAACCTCCAGAGGTCCCTAAAAATCAACACTTCTGTGACTGTGTCATCAGTTGCTGATGGTCTGTCTGCAGCACTGATCAAGGACGCAGAGCTGGCTTAACCCAGTTCTCCTCCCTCTTTTCCCATTGAAAGAACTGTCATGACAGACAACTCTTCTTTCATCTCTCAAGACTGATCTAATTTTTCCAGCACTAACACCAACCTACTTTGGAAGCATGTGAGGCAACACTAATGGAGTGCTTTAAAGCAATCCCTGAAAAGCTTCCAGTCAGCAAAACAACTGTGCCTCTATTTCTACCACCCTCATGAATATGCTCTAGATTTAGTGAATTCTTGCTGTTTTTAACAGGACTGTTCACTGTAGATCTAGGGTAATAGGGAGGTCTTAATATAGATGGCCTCTATTTCCACCTCCAGCAAAAATACATGATTTTTTTTACATAAATAGCATTTAAATGTCATAAAGACTGCTTTAGAAACACTCATGTTAGAATGGAATTTGAGAGCATCTTCAGTTTTGCGCAGCTTTAATTTTCACATCCCCCTGGAGGATTCTTATTGGTCATGAAAAATGTTCTGGATAAAAACTTTCTTTCTTTAAAAGTTTCGAACTCCTCAAATGGGGTTTTTGGACACTTGCCTAGGTAACAAGTTTTCATACTAGGAAAGTAAAGGGGAATTAACACACACTAAAGAGAAAATTTCACTTGAATATCTAAAATAATTTATATTCTTGAAGTTTTCTTTTATTTCTCATAGGGCTGACATTAAAAGAAAGGACTGAACTTAACACAGATGTTTCAGTTGATCCATCCTGAAGTATTCATGGTGGACGGAAATTTTGGGCATTGACTTTTGTTAACAATAATGGGGCAAGGATGTCTTTCAATCTGAAAGTTACTCTCACAGGAGGAAATTGTATCCTGCTTCATTCCACTCCAAAATTTCAAGCTAATGGTATGGTAATGTCATCATGAAGAAGGCAACTATAAATATATATACAACAATACATAATACCTACTTATTAGGAAATACAGTGGCTTTACAATAATTATTTTAATTTGGGTTTGTTTGTTGTTTGTTTTTTTTTTCCGTGATCATTTATATTCCATAGCTTCTTTTCATATATGACTGACTAGAAGTGTAAATATACAGTGTAAGCAATGCCAGTACTCTTTTTTCTTCCCATTTTGAGAGCTGATCTCACTCTTTGAGGTTAGAGAAACCGACAGCCTTGTGCTGTATCAGCCATGTCTGTGCTGCAAAGCAGCCTGTCACCTGCCTTCTGCAAGTTTCTACCATACAGTTCTCCAAAGCAGAAGGAAAAAAAATTGAGCTGGTCACTGTGCCTAGGCTGAGAAATGTCTCTTTTATTAGCTAACTTAAATTTAAAATAAGAACCGGTTAACCTTAGTTTTATGAGGAATTTGTGGGAGTTCTTCCCCAAAACTAAAGGTAGTTTTTTATGAAAAATTTTCAGATGTGGAAACAGACGTCAGCTCAGCTGATGCAGGTTGTGGAAAGTTTGGGCATTTACTGTGTTCTGGTTATTCCTGCTCTTCTTGACAAAATGATACAATTGAAAAACGTCGTGCTTTTCCACTAAAGTTATCCCAAAAAGGAGAAGTGAGACTTCCAAGTGTGCTGATACGGTAATTTGCCTTTTTTTTTTTTTTTTTAATTCCACTTGCTCGCATGAAAGTAGAATTAGATTTCCCCATAAAAATGTCTAAATAACAGCTTGCCCTGCTTTCAGGAGATAAAGCAAAGTCAAAGAATTACATCCACAAAGTGTTCCTTTGCCCTCCAGAACATCTCTCAGTCCGCTACAGCACATATCAAGTGGAGCCGCGGTGTCTGCTGATGTTCAATGTCTGCTCTGGGTGGGGAACCTCAGAGCCTGGCAGGGAGCTTATGCTGTTGCCACGCAGAAGAAGAGGAGAACATTTGATCCAATGTTATTTCAGTTCTGCAACTACCTTCTGCTAAGCCTGGTATGTGTATGATAAAGTTATTTTAATCTGCTGTTTATTCCTTTGTTTCTTGTTTTATTTTTAGCTATATAAAAGAAAAATGCTTGAAGTAATAAAGGCCAGCTGCTGTAGTATTACTTACTTGTTACGGCAGTATTTCAAATGCCTGTTGTATTCCTTTATCTGCGATTACAATACCTTGTGGAGCCTCAGTTACTGCAGCACCAGCCTATAATTATGATCATTCCATCAATATTATAGCCTGTCTCTGGTGGGAACTGCACCTTGCTTTCTCCTTTCCCTGCCGCCATTTAAATGCCATGCTTTGCTGTGGTATCTCAAGCACTGCACGCTTGAACGCCCTTGAGGCAAGTAGTCTCAGGGTGCACTTGTTAAGCAGTCTGCCTATGAACTTTGAGACAGTATGCAGTCTGTTTCATAAGACGTGCAAGCTCTTTGGTCAAGATCATATTTGCATCTACCAAGCTGGAGGCCAAAAGGTAAGTTCTGCCTCCCTGCAAATAGCTTGACCTCTCTCCTTTGAGGCTTCCCTAGGGATTCCTCTTCTCCTGGTTGGTACCTCAAGAACTCTACAGCTTCTCTTCTCCTCCTGCACTGTGCTTTCATCACTGATTATAGCAAGACCTGGTCAAGAAAGAAAAACCTGGGTGATAATTAGCTCATGAAGCGCTGGGGTAGATTCTCAGCTGGGAAAAGGGGACCTAACTCCATGTGGTGTTAGAGTTACATTCAGTTGCATCATTTGCAGAATCCGCTGCAGCCTCCAGAGAGTCAAAAAGGTTATTTCTCAAATGAAGAGAAGATAAAGGCCATGGCCAGTGGATTGAGCCTCCCTCCCTTCTGCCCAGCTAGGTGACAGATTCCCTTTGTCGCCACAGTAAATTCACACCTGAAGCTATCCATTGCGAAACGGTATTTGAGATTCTACTATAACACCTGTTATTCTATTGCTGAATCATACTCAGCCCATCAGAGTTAAGCAAGTCAGAAAAAGGAGGCGAAGTCAAGGAGGAAGCAGCACAGAATGAGGGTCAGGAGTCATGCACCAAAGACTAGATTCTGCTGAGAGTTATTCAGCCCTGTCTGGCCGCAGATCAAGGGAATTTTGGGTTTGTGAAAAGTGTTGAAGTAACTTTTTTTTGGTCAATGATATAAATGCTCCTGTGTCATACAGATGCTTATTTGAGGAAGCAACATTTACTAGGGTGGTACTTATTTCTTTATCGTCATTATCATCTGGGTGCTCATAAACCCAGAATGGTACCATAAAAGGAGGATTTTAATGCTGATGGAAACACAGTTGGATGTCAAGATTATGTAGCAAAGTTCCCATATACATGGATTACACTTTCTTGTTGAACAGAAGGTAGCTACTTTTGAAACTCTGAAGCAAATAGGGATGCCCTACTGTAGCTTGAAATTATGAAGTAATGGGATAAATCTGAGATATTGCCTCTAACTAAATGGTAATGCAGGGCTCTTGACATAAGTGGGAATTTTGCATAGGCAACTGAATGGATAAAATATTTAGGGGTGGGAATAAAAAGAAACTTGAATAGGAGAGCGAAATTTAATTTAGAAACAGGGATAAGTATGATAAAAATGGATATAGGCAGATGGAACAGACTGAAACATCTCTCTAGGGAAAGGTTAATATTGTTAAGATGAATATTCTGAAGTACTGTATATTTTTAGTTCCTTAGCAGTATATGCATCATATGGTTTCCAGTAAGGTGCTGTTGGTTTACTCTCAAAGTTAAGTTGCCTTTAAAGAGTTTACAAGATCTAGCATTACCAAAAGTGTGTTCCATCTCAGAAAATGAATAGGGAATACTTCGTTTGTATCAAAACGATTCCTCATAGTGTTTGCTATCCAGAGTATACAGCACCATGACAGGATAAAAACTGTAGGTAAAATAACTAGAAAGCCAAGTTAAAAAAAAAAAAAAAAAAAAAGGTGGATTTCTTTTCCCCCCTTCTCTTGTCTTTTTCTTTCAGAGGCACCAAATTCTGCCCCCATCCCATTTGGTGTTTCTCCACTGGCATTTTTAGCAAGTTCTCCAAATATTGCATCTGGCCCTGCTGTACACAACAAATGCAGGCAGAGCCTCTGGCATTATCTTCTCAGCACAGTTTACCTGTATTCTGGGTAAGCATATTTTCCTTCTTTTCTTGATGTTTTGAGGTAGAATAGGCAAGAGATTTAATTTTTTGACTCAAGAAGCCTAAAAAGTGTTTGGTGGAAACTTGACAGCTGATACCCCTAACATTCCCAATGTGGCCAAAACACAGGGGTTTTGGATCCTGCTCTTGGATGCTGGCTTTGCTGTTCTTCATTTGTTGTTTTCTTAGAGAAAAAACAGACTAATAAAGTTTGAGATTGTCCAGCTCCACAAAGTCTAAAGGTTCTGGTTTGGTCTGCCTGTATTTTGAGTTTCAGTTTTACTTTGCTCATAATATGTGAGAATAAGTTTTTGAACAGGCAAATAACTGTTTACCTCTTTGATAATGCAATTCTTTTTACCTTTTCAGTAACTCCAGAGTTGAGTGAACCAGAGAGCAAATACCATCGTGATCACCCAAATGTGTCACTGCCTGTCTGGAGGAATAGTTATCATAAGCACCTACTGAAAGATCACGCTTCATCAAGTATGTGTATAATGCACTAAAGAAGATGATATAAACATGCACCTATAGCAGGGGACTCCTAAATACTCAGGGAAAATGCACACGTGCCTGCAGAGACAACCAAAATCATCTACTTGCAATAAAATTGTGTCTAAAACTGGCAGCAATATGTCAATCAAAATTACCTGCTGCACAGAGTGAGAAGTGCGTGAAGTCTGTATTACTCAAATCACCACAGGATAAAATGAAGTTACTTGCCTATCCTGTCCTTTGCTGCAGTGGCTAAACATCTTTCTCTCGCCCTTCAGGGTGGAACAACAGACTTTGCCAGCTGTCCCGTCAGTCAGAGCTTTATGAGAGCATCATTCTCGTGCCTTAGATTTCAGGGAGACAAGCTCAGGAGGAGTCTGCTGACCACACATTTGCACCCAAGGTAAAGAAAAGGCAGGCAGACTTCATATTCACAAAGCCACTGTACAAAGGCGTTCAGATCTTTCCGATGCTCTTAATTTCCTGCTGAAGAAAAGCAGTCATTTCATTGAAGGCTAAGGAAAACACAAGGTGTATCTTATCTCAGATATCACTGGGATAAATATGATAAAGTTAATTACTTGGCCATCTGAATTCAATATATAAGTCATAGGATAGCTTGGTTGACTTGTGATTGGTAATCTATTATAAATATATTTACTTATTCATATTTGTGTCACTAAGAATTGTGCATGCCTTTAGGAGAAAAAAAAATCCTACTTGGGTTTAGTTATTCTTATTTATACTAACATATGCAGATTTAAACAGTTCATATGGAATTTAAAGATAAATTGCATCAGGTTCCCCAGATGCTGGAAATAACTTTGCCTGTCCTGCAGCATTACTGTTTGTTTATCATTTCAAAGTTCACAAGGTAATTGCCTCATTATCTGCTCATCTAATTTCACAGAGAAATGACAATCCCTAGCTGCTGAGGTCATGGCCCATCAAAAATTATACTGTCTCTAATTTTATATCTGATCTCTGGTAGATCTTAATTTGCTTATCTCAGTTCTCATATATCGACTAAATTGCTGAATTCTATTAAAATCTCCACCAGCTGCCCAAGATTTAAGACTGAACTACTGAATTGAGACTTATTGAATTATTAAGACATTATTGCCAATGTGAGCCAGTAAAGCAATAATTAAAATACACAAGATTAATATGCCTTTTAGTTTCCTGTATAACATTGAATTCAATCTGAATGTGGCTCTGTATACACATACATAAAATATCCTATCACCTCAGTTGGCATGACAAAAACATGTCTCTAGATTCTTTTTCATTTATACAGTTACACTGACCTTAGTTGCAAGAACTTTGAGAAATAAAGGTAATATTAAAATCATTGTGAAAATTTTCAAGTTGTATTTTCCTATGTAATGCTTCTAATTGAGCCCTCTGAAAGGTTATTCTGCTGCACATACTGTAGATCATGTTCTCTACCGAGCTATACTTAATATTGTATTTAGCTTCCTACTCTAATCTCCAAATGTGTCCACATTCCCAACATAAAAGGAATGGCAGATACTCTGATGATGGTTTCCATTTTGGCACTTCTGCCACATTTCTGTTGCTGGAGGAGGGAAGGAGTTTGCAGAAGCAGACAAAGGATTTAATAAGACAGATTTAATAAATCCCTGTTGGCCTATTATTGCTTGGTCTGGCATTGGGAAATTTGACTTCTTCACATCCCCCTTCATCCTCCTGCATCCTCGCTGAGCGAGACTGTTGACCCCTAGGAGGTCCCACCTGAATAGATAAGCACCCAAAAGTATTATCTCACTCTGCTACCATGTCACAGTGCTCAGTGCTATACTTCTCTACTTCCTCTTTCCAAAAACCTCTTGCTTCTGACAGCGCTTATGTTTCCACCACCATTGGGATCCCAGCAGTTAAAAGGCCTATCAGCATAAGGGAGAAGCAGTGGTAGTTGCTGTGTCTTCTTCACCAGACTAGGTGTGTGGTCCCAGTGACTGTTGACGAGCACCTCTGCTTCACAGCTTCATCACAGCAAAACTAAACTAAAGCACGCCTCTGTAAAAGATCATTTCCTTTCTGGAGAGCAGGTTCCCAAGGTGACATGCAGCCTTATCGTTTCCTACTAGAGCACAAAGGTAGTCTCTAAATGAAAGATGTAATAGAGAAAACAGATCTTCTAAATATGCCCAGAAAGACTGATTCTTCACTGGAGGAAAGATTTAACTTCTCATTACCATTTTTCTCACAAGGCAGAAATACACTCAAAGTCAAACAATTTTGTAGCATTCATCACCAAATGGGGGGGGGGGGGGGAAGAAAGAAGACAAAAGATGCTTACCAGGACGTCCCACAGTGCTGCTAACTGGGTATGCATGGAAGTCTTGAGATGATTAATCACAGGGCTGAAAGATCAGGTTTTCATAAGCTGTTTTAGATGTCCTTGGTACTTCATCATCAGCTTGGTACTGTGCAGCAGAGAGGAAAGTCAGTCATCAGAATCAATGCACCCTGAGGTCACTTGCCTCTCATGCCTTGCTGGAGGTAGAACTTTGATTGCTTTTGTTCTGGTAAGTCATTCTGCAGTTTGTTCAAGATCTGGCACTGCATCACTTTCTGTGTGCGACTTCACTTGTGCATCTCTCTAGTGATAGCCTCAGAAGTACCCTGTTAATGATGCTTCACATTCAGGGTTTTCTGAAGCTTGGCCCATTTGAGGAAAGTGTGGACATCTGGCTACATGCTGGCTTGAGGGGCCAGGAGGGAAGGGAGGGAAAATACACTGCTGTGGCAAAGTGTTATTTACATCACATGCTGGCGCTCTGGGTAAGGCACCAAAATCCTGTCACTGTGACTGTAGGTTAGGAAGGAACACAACAGGAAACAGCAGTGCATCCACAAAGGTTATAAACTAGTATAGAAAGGTACATGGGAGGTTACTGAAATAATAGCACATGGTGCGATCACATCAAGGAGGCACTGAGACTGTATGGTGAACTTGCTGTGGTTTTAGATAGGCCATGCTGTATGCCAGCTTTTGTAGCAGTTCTGCACGCAAAAGCCTTAAGCATGGCCCTAATAAATTTTGTACAAAATGTAACAACTGTATTCCCCCCTTTCCCTTGCTCCCACAGTTTGGACCAGACCTAACATGAAGATAAACCAAGCTTTTAAGGGAATCATGAGGGAAGTCTCAGATAAAATTTGCATCCCACAAAGCAGAATACATGTAGAGAGCTTATCAATAAATCATTTTAAGCTTCAAGCTTTTCCTCTTGGGTCCGTTCTTCAGCTATGGAACATGGCTCATAATTAAAGCAGAGCAAAACAAAATTCCAGCTGGCATTTGTGCTTTACCCTTATACCAAGAAAAAGAGGTTCTCAGCCTCATGGAAGTCTCATTCATTTGTGCTTGAAGCTACATCATACAGGGAAACGTGCTCAAATATAAGCTGCTTTTATTTTAGACATATCTTTCATGAACACCATCTTCCAGGGCATCTAACAAGAGACTCATTCCTTAAGAGTATTTAATGAAAGGCGGGTGAATGTATATTGACTGGGACTCAATTTAATTTTTTTTGGTTCAAACTGCTTATGAGCAAGTACTCAATTCTATTAACACATTCCTTAATGGAAGGCATTTGCCAACTAGTTTGGACATACTATTTTTGTTCCACTTTGTCTGCTTGCTCTTTGTGGTTCATTATTAGTCCTAAGTTACCAGCTAATATTTGTGCTTCCTGGTGGAATATATGAAACTTTTTAAACAAAAGATGACAAAACAATATATAGCAAATACTGAATTAATGAATAACAAACACCACACTTCTGGTAAGAGCCGATTGATGAAAAATCACCTGCACCAAGGGATCATGAATCATCCAGAACTTATGAACATTTTCAAGAGTATCTGGCAGTTGTTACAAACAACAAATAATACAGCTAAAGAACAGCTGCAGAATGAAGCAAGCATATTTATTCGGAATTGTATTGGTGAACTTACATTTCCTTCATACAGTATTTATTGTCCCATAAGGATCTTCCTCCCCACTACTACAAAAAGTTTTGAAATCTCTTATTTCCTCTCACTCTGGCCTCAGACAATTACAAACACGATTGTAAACTTAGCAGAACACAATTATTCAGAATCTGCTTTTACGTTACATGAATAATGTGGTACAGGTCTTCCCAGCAATCTGCACTTTCTTTACCGAGGCGATGAGTCTGGCTGCTACCTCAGCAACCTGCGAGTTACAATTTAAGTAGTCTGCTGTTTGTATCAAGGGTCCTTGCTAGCAGGCTGATGAAAACAATTTTCATTGTACTGGCAACTTGAAAAAGCAGGCGGGCGACTCCAGCACCTGTTGTCTCCTCTTTACTTCACCTTTATCTTCTGTTTCACAACATCTGGTTGTCCTTTCACTCTAAAAGTTCAACAAATTTTGAGAAGAGAGAGAAGCTGCGTGTTCTTATAGGGATTTTTGTTTGTTCTTTCTCCAAATTTTTCCTTCTTTTGACAACATAACAGGTGTTTCTGCCCTGAAATTTGGTTTTGGAAATCAGTGATTGTAAGAATACATGAAAACATAAGAAAATCCATACTGAGTTAGTTAAGAGGTCTGTGTAGCCCGGCACCTGCCTCCAGTCATATGCTAATAGCTAATGCCAAAAGAAGAATTACAGGGAGGAGCATAGCAACACTGGCCCAGCACCCTCTCCTAACCTCGGGTGCTACCTGCTTCAAGGAATTCCTCAAGCGGATATGGCGCCTTTAATATTTAATAACCTTAATTAATGTTTCTTCCAGGAACACACCCGATTCCTTTTCAAACAGAACTTCTAAAGGTCCGTAGCACGCTATGGCCAGGCGCTCCACAGCTTGACTAGAGGCTGCGCCACGGGGCAGTTCTCTGTTTGATTTGAGCCTGGTCTGTGCTAGTTTTATTTGACGCCCTCTAGTCCTTGTATACACAAAGCTTTTATTCCTGTAAAAATAAATATTAGCTGACGTTTGTATAACAATATCAGATCACAAAGCATGTTGTCAATGGGGTCGTTGTCATCTCTGTATTATCAAAGGCAAGCAGGCAGTACAAGAACAGGCTGGGCAGAGGTGATAGCACAGAGATCCTGCCCGGTGCTCTAACGTGAGGACTGTAACCACTGCTTTTCAGCGTTAGTTGGGCTTACAGGCAAAGACAGCCTCCCCAACATCTCCTCTCCCCTCAAAGCATATAAATTCCAAACCTCAGTAAAATAACAATGCACGTTTATCTGCCTGGGAGGAGGCCAGGCTGTCTCAGGTCCTCTCAAGAATGACTCTGGATGCCTTGCAGGCTGGAAAGCACTGCAGAGGCAGAACGTGCTCCTTGCAGAGGAGACAAAGCAGAGACACCCAAGCCCACTTACACATGGGCACAGATCCACCTGACAAACCCTCTGGGTGGCGAAGCTGATGAAGACCAGATCCTGCACTGCCATTCCGGGTTGAAGCATCGGCTGTGAAGTAGTCCAGATCCTGAGAAGACTTCAGGGGGGCTGTTCAGCTGAGTAAAGGTAACCTGCGCACAGGGCTCTCATCTATCAGAGCCTGAATACGTGAGAAATCTTCGGGGCTGGCTCAGCACACCCCTCCATGTTCGAAGACTGCCAGACCCATCCTCTGACAATATAAAGTAGCAACTGAAGTTACTCAGCCTCAGATCTGACTGGAAAATTTCCAAGGGTAAGTTTTCCAAAACCTGTGATGTGCCATTGTTTGAAATGAAACGTCTCTCCAAAACATAGAGCTGGCTGCAGCATATTCGGGATGCTGTCAATGGCCAGAGCAAAAGAGGTGAAGCAAAAAACACCACCGCAGAAGAGCCAGTGACCTCATGATTTGGCCACGGGAAAAGACCTAGGTACTTGCCCCAATTCTGAATCGGGGAGGAGATTTGAACCAGCATTTCCTTAGTAGCCAGCATACTGCCTGCTCTGTGAACAGAAGCTCTGTTGCTGGCAATTACTTTTCATGAGATGCTGAGATTTGGCTCAAAGGACAGCAAGTGGGCCAAGACTGAATAAGAAAATCAGGCAGTAACTGGCACATGCATAAAGTCATTCAGGCTCAAATACTTTCCATATTCTTGGGGGAAAAACTAACACTTTTCTGTCTAGGTTTTAACCAGTTATTTTTAAGTCATCAAAAGAAGATATTCCGAAATAAACATGAGCCATGCCAATCTTAATGTTGTATATTAAATAAAACAGTTCCCACTATGTGCACATTGTGTACTATTGCTGAAAAAGTGTCAAGGGATAGAGATCCTACCAAGCATCATTATATCCCCTTGATGAAGCGCCTCCTGTTTAATTTCTCTAGAATCCTGCTGTTGGAAATGTTACTGCTCTGATTAGGCCTGTTTACATGTTAGCCATTTTCTGCACGTCCAAAGAGGAACATGTTTTGGAAATCTATGATTAAAGCTATTTGCTTTAACTTAGATGTTGATACTACTTGTGATGTAGTGCCTGCCATAATTCTAAGGTATTCCCTGCAGAGATAAATCTGGAGGAAATGAGTATTTTATCCAGAGCTTGCCATGGAAAATTACAAATGCATAAAAAACCAATCTTTGTAACTTAAACTATACGAACAGTGTGGCATCCTAATTCTATACAGTTGTGTGGAATTTGTTTTTATGTAGATTACACTTCATCTCGTTAACTACCGTCATATAAACAACTTCATTAGCATTCTGAAAGATGGTCTTAATAAAACAAGTATATAATATTGTGATGCTTTATCTGTGCTCAGAAATCACTATCATTTTAATTTTATATGGGAGCGCAACTATTGCTGCCATGTTACCATACTTGTGCTGTCTTGCCCTTGAAAACAGTCCCCCTAGCGTGGCTGCAAATCACAAAGAAAGGATTTTGCACTTGGACAAATATCACTTTGGTCAGAAGGAAAGCATAACTAAATTTGTTACTACTTTATTTGAAGCTAAAAGACTCTTTAGTGCCCAGGCAAGTGCTTCTGCTCTTTGGGGCAGGTGGAACCAGATAAATCAATTGCATAAATTCAGCAGGTCTTCTCAGCCAATTCACATGAGCAAGGTCTGTCCCACTAACTGGAAGCCGTAAAATCCTGCTCTATGTCTGCACAGAACTAATTGGTTTGCAGCAAGTTTCATGCATTTTTCATTTTAAACAAATCTCTGAAGTCTCATAAATCTAGGTTTACCGTGTTCATAAAGCCTCAGACCTCCCAATTTGTACTCTAATTATGTTTTGTTATTGTTATTATCAGCTTATTCTTGCTATGAATGTTTTTGTATTACTTGAAATTGATGCTAATACTCCCTGACATACAGCCTGACATATATTAAGAATGCAGAAAATGAAATGACAGAACTAATTAAAAATCCATCTGTTCAGTTAATTTAGAGGTGTGCCAAACAGTTCGAATGAGACTTGGTCAGCACCAAATCACATCCACCTGTATCATTTGCTTAGCAGTTACTGTCCTGAGTAATGTTATTTCCTCAGAAACACGCCTACTGTTCCGTTCAGAGACCGCACGCTGAGCTGTGAGAGCATGAAAAACACAGCTATTACTCTTGAACAGAAATACTACACGTAAAAATGTAGTATGAGCCTACTAAATGAAAAAAAGACATATGACAAAATGCTGTATGTCATGTTGACTCACTCCATTAATTGTAATGACTGTGCCTCCAAGACACGGAACAATCACATCAGTATTACCTATAGAGATATTGCAGCTTTCTATCCAGGAAAAATTTCCCCCTTAATGTCAATGGTCTGTGCTTTTCTCTCCTGTAAGCCCATCAAAGTTAATAGAGTTGTACCAAGAATACATTTGGTCCCATCTGATTATCGCACACTGAACATGTTATCTTATAGCCTGGCTGCTGGGTTATTGCTTTACATGCAAAAAACATAATAATTCAAAAAGCATTCAACTGGCAAGCTACATCTTTTTTTCTTTTAAAAAGAAAGGAAAATAAGCATGTCTCAGTCTGGTGAGCAGCGGTCTGTCATGTGGCAGACTTATATTATCACAGATTAGGTATATTTCCTCTGTACCACAGAAATTTTGCTGGAATAAGAAAAGCATCTATATGTAAAATAAGCCATTCAGCATTTTCTTCCTGCTCGTTCTGCAGTCAGCCTCCCTCCAGCATGTACCACTTGGATTTGTATTCCAGACTCCGGAGAAGGCAGTGCGTGCAAACTCCCATGCGGAGAGGGACTCCCTTGGCTGGTCCCTTGGACTTTGGAAAGCTGCAATCAGTGGACAACTTTAAAGAGTTTGAAGCATACAGCTTCAATGGAAGGCAAAGCAGACAGCAGCCACCTGCTTTTAGCACGAAACTAGCAAAACAGCCATTAAGGAGCAACAAAAACAGCCGTTTCAATGACAAGAACCAAGTATTTCTCACCAGCAACAACTTTTGCCATTTCCTGTGCTCAGCATGGTTTCAGGTCAGTATTTTTATTAGTGTTTCCAACTTCTAATTTTTGTTTACACCAAGTGTCCTTCTGGTACACTCAGGAATCTAACAAGCAATGAGCAAATGAACAAGCAAGTGCAAAGACACTGCAAGGTGCAGTAGAGCCAGGAAGGGGAAGCCCACCAGAACCTAGACCTCACAGTACAAGCTTCCGTGGACAGGCAGGGAGTCATTCACAGGGCAACTTCCACATTATCTGCCTGAACAAGGACATTAGGAAGGACCTTCATGGATGCACACCCTCTGGCATGGTTTCCCACGTTGCTACAACCAAGAGGAGCACCACATCAGAGAAACTGTGAGGTGGGAGGAAGCACAGAGCAGAGCTGGCTGAGGGCCGTGGTTTCAGTGTGGGCAAACACAACCCATAAAGGCCCGGAGCAGGGTATGGAAGAACGCTTTTACTGACAGAGGGAGATCTGCGGACTTTAAAACTCATGACTCGGCGGTAGCAGGAAAGGCATTAAGAGAAAAACGAGCAAGAGAGATGAGCAAAAAAGGTTGGACAAGCTGAAGTAGACAGAAAGATGGAAAGCAGGACCCTAGCGAGGTCCCTGAGTAAGTACACACCTGCTGGCAATCCTTCAGCTGCAGGGAGAATATTTTTCTCCTGTTTATTCCAAAATCACTGAGGGGAGCATATGTCTCTAGCTATATTAAGCCTGCAAAAGTGTGATGTCCTGTTCTATAAAGGTTTGTGTTAGGGAAAGAGGTGTTCATTTCAGAAGCATCCACCGAGCCAGGAAGCAACATGCCAGAAACCATATTTCACTAATTCACTGGGATGATGGTTATTCTGTGTTCAACTAATGTCTGGGATAGAAGGAAGCTGGCTATGCACAGAGGTGTAAGAGGTAGGCTAGTTAGAAATGCTGTATTGATCCCAGAATGTGGGATCTGATCAGCACTTCAGTTATCTTCTGTTATCAACAGAAATAATCATTTATCATCCTGTTCAGTGACAGCAGCTCATTGGGAGACAAGAAAAGTCTCACAACTGATTTATACCTCTCACTAGAATAAATTTAGACTCCAGCAACCAGCTGCGGGGGGAGGAAGGGGCATCAGTATTATTGACTTACAAAGGACAGGTTGCTAAAACTCTAGGTTCTAAAAAATGTAATGATCTGTCAGTCACCTGAAAAATAGCTTCTCAGCTTGCCCTCTGTGTGTAATGTGGCTTTTTTGAATTGAAAGGGACAGGTTTACTAGATACTGCTGCCTTTGGGACCATTTTTTTTTAGACAGTCCTATGGGAAGCTCATCTAAAGTTACAGCTACACATTGGTGTTTCTGGTCCAAGCCATAGCTCCTACTATACACTCAAGTATCCTTAGGATTTCCGTGGTAAAGAAAATAAGGTTGTGACTCTGAATAATCTTTTCTGGGCTTTCTCTACACAATTTTGGGACAGACCTGACCCAAGTCTATTCTTTTACACCCACACCAAGAGCCAGGTGTGAGAGTATATGGCTGGGCTGTGTGAGACTTTAGAGAGTCTTTAGAGTAGATTTTAGAGCTTGATCTTCACCCCAGCCACTGAAATTTAGAAAGGAGTTCTTTAACCACCAGGAAACAGGGAGAGCACTGAGTTTGCACTCCCAGTGCCCAGTGTGGAAGACTTCCCTCTTCATATACAATGTTAATGAGCTTGAGTGGAAAAAAAATAGACTGATTCTGTTTTGGCCAGTGGGGTCCCAGCATCTGACCCAGTGGATAAGTATTTTGCTCAAAATAGAAAGCTTCAATAGGAAAAACCAAGTCCCTGGGGTCTTGTTGGAGCACTTGAGCGAGATGATCAGGTATAAATAGATGGTTGTCTTAGATCTGAATCCTAAATAGAGATTAAAGAGAAGGGCAGCATAGGAGCTTGCTGTCCTGCCTTGTGGATGAACACTCCAGCTGGGAGGCCTTTCTCCTCCTTGCTGGGCTTTGTTCAAGGCTCACGCCAGCAGCTGAGGTCTCACTCAGACCTCACAGGTGATACCAGCATAGCACTGCCTGGTTTGGGGATCTCAATACAAATTTAACTGGTGAGCTGTTTGGTGCCAGCAGGACTAATTGATTCTGTCCAGCAGCAAATGTGGAGAAATGTAGGCACTTCAGAGTTTAGGCTGACTCCACGCTTTGGAGCTGGAACTAGTGGTAGCTAGTTTCTCAGTCAAACATTTGTGGTTTTATGTTTGGGGGGCTTTTTGTTTGGTTTTTTTGTGTGGTTTTTTTTAACATGGGATAAATTAACTCCAGTCAAATCAATAGCACGGCTGTTGAATTGTTTTGTTGCTTTCAGATAACTTCCCGGATAACTTTTGTAATCTAGAAATCCTGTGTCTGAAATAACTATTGCAAAGTTGTGAAGCTGAAAGGCTGTACTTACAACAGTCCCGGCCTCCAAACTCCTTGAGCTCATAGCGTCGTGCAGGGACTTGACATCTGATAGAACTTTAATGTCTTCCTCATACAAAAGCAACATCCATATTCACTGCTAGGAAGAAACTCCAGTGAGCCAGTACTCCAGGGAAAAGTTATCAAAGATTTAGGTCTATCTTAGAGCATTGTCTGAGAATATTTCCTGCAATCTCATTTAGGCCAAGGCTATCCATGCCCATTGACACATCTGATCTCAAATGCTATTTGCAAGGGTTTCCAGGTTTGCATGCCAAGACCATTGAATTCTGAAGTTGTCTGAAACCCACTTACAGAAGCCCCAAGTCTGAGGAAGCTGCAACCATTGCTATTTTAGCCCAGACAATATCAGCAGATTAATAGAGTGGTTGTAAACCCATGAAACATTCTGAAGAGACAGATCAGTGCCACTTGAGTGAAAAATTGAGCTTGGGGTTCATTTAGCACATTATTCCCTGCAAATAGTTTCAAAATTTTTTGAATCTCCAGGAAAAGTTATTGCTCCTAAACTGCTGGAAAGTACCTTGCATTTTTGAAGCACAGGGGTATGGTATGCCTATCTTTATCCTTTGTACATCGTTGACATTGCTTCACATATACTCCACAATGGACCGAAATCCAAGTCATTTTGTCTCTCTATAAAATTTATACTGCACAGTCTAAAAAAACCTTGGTGTTACTGTTATTAAATGTTAGATCCAATTTAACATTTACTCACTGAAACACTTTTATAGCAGCAAATAGGTTTTTTTCTCTTTATTTATGCAACATTTTGCCTAATGAGCTAAAACTTACTGATTCATTTTATTTTACTGAATGAAGATATTCATATGCAACAAGAATCATTTTATTAAAAGGGTAAGCCTGGTAACCAAGATTCATTGAGCCAAGAACTAAAGGCTATGTGTATAGTAGTGTAATTTAGTATTTGGTCAATGGATATATAGTCAGAACAAGTTACCTATCGCAAAGACAGCAGAGTGGTGAGACAGAAAAAAACAGAGTGCAGCATATTTTAATTTGTACCTTCTTATGTTTCTTTCCTAGCACCTACAATTCCTGACCATAGCACATAGTAAATATTGACTTATAACCACAAAGCTATAATTTCCTGTTTTAAAATTCTGTCTCCAATTCCAGTGTCCACTTGCTAAAAAGCATAATGAAAAATTTAGGACAGAGAGGAAGGAAAAAAATGCTGAAGGACCAGGGAAAATGCCCTTCAGTGAAAGGACTCCATCAGTTTATATTATCAGGAAGAAACCTAGGACATGGTTTCACAACACAATCTTATCTCCTTTGCACAGAAAGAAAAGAGTTAAGGAGGTGGCTTTTAATCAGATAAGAAAGGGCCAACACCTGGAAGCTGATATTCAACAAATTTGTATTTGAACAAAAACATTCCTTGAGAATTGATCAACTATTGGAACAATTTTCAAGGAGAGGTGACTCCACCCTCACTTGTTATCACTGTAAAGCAGAACATCATTGCTCAGAGGGATGAGTCACTGCACGGTGCCAGCCACCCTCATGAGAGCACTCAGGCCACCTCCACACTACCTGCTGCTGCCCTAGAAGCATGCCTCGGCATCCTGCTGCTGTGGGGCAGGCTCACCTACAATAGTTTCAAA
Organism: Chionis minor; assembly: GCA_013398295.1. Taxonomy (NCBI): domain Eukaryota; kingdom Metazoa; phylum Chordata; class Aves; order Charadriiformes; family Chionidae; genus Chionis; species Chionis minor. The sequence continues at coordinate 391,009 of VZSF01001888.1, read as the reverse complement.
GCACAGGTAGGGCAAGCTCCAGCCTGCTGCTCAACAAAGCAATATATCTTTCATCAAACACGAGTTTTCCTTTTCTCAGTGCAGGAAAAGGAAACTAGACAAAATAGAATACACAGATATTCGGAGGTCAGGCAGCAGGGCTTCCCGTCAGCCTCAGTGCACAGCTAATACCTACCATATGCTAGCTCCTTCACAGAAACGTGCCCTCTGCTGCAACAAAAAATTTATGTCACCCACCACTTCCACACTGGAGTATTGTCCAAGTGTTTCTGACACTTCATAAACTACAGCTGAGCAGCAGAAGGGTTTTACAGATTTCACAGGCTGTAGAACAGTTGAGTAGCTTGCCCAAAGTCACAGATGTCTAAACTAAGAATTTACAAGAAAGTGTCCTAATCCCAATGTGGAGAAGTCAACCCTAAAACTGCAATGTCCTGGTTATAATATAGAGACAGTAAACATGCAGAGGGCATGAATAAGCCAGTTCCTTGGGACTCGTCTGCTGAGGCTTTCCCTTTGGGTGAATTTCTGCCCAATTCTTTCTGCTCCATAGACTATTTCAGTGGAAGCTGGCATATTTCCAGGGACAACCTGACTGCAAATGTAGGTTTTATTTTTTTTTTTTTTTAAAGATGATGGAAAATGAAGAGCTTGAGAACACTGGGCCAGATCCATAAGGGGTGGAAGTACGCTATAATTGCTGACTTGGAGAGTTAAAAAGTAAACAAATTGAAGTCTAAAGTGGGAGCTTTTTCAGTTCATTACCACGTGAAAAATGCATTTGTCTGCTGTGCTAAGGAGACATTCAACTCTGTCTCTGCTACAGTTCGCTTCTTTGCAAAACCCCAGAATAAACCTCACTAGCCACAGCTTTGCACTATCCCATAACATTTTGGTTCCAGGATTTGGCATGATGGAAGGGGAAGACTGACAAAACTCAGATCTTCTCTCCAGCTGAGATGACTTTGTGTTTAAGTTTGGGCAAGACACTTGAAACAAGAACGTTGGTCCTTGGTAGCTAAGCTAGGCTCCTAGGCAGTTTCCTGTGGTTTCAAGATTAGACCTAAATCCAAACTAATACTGTTAATTTTTCTTAGAAACACGTTATAAAATTTAAAGAGCTTGTGGGTTGGAGCCTCAGATAGTGTTTGCTTAAAGTATTCTGGGATCCTCAGTAAACTGACGCCAGGGAAGCATGCCATATCACTCTTTACTCCTATTTTGGTAATATTTAAGCTTGCATTCATTTTACACTATTTAAAAATATATATCTCCTGATGCTCTTACTGTTAAATATTCAGCCCAATTAAGTATTCCTTAGACAGATAATTGATCCTTTTACAGTACTGTGTTTAGATCAGAGAAATTAACAACATCAAATTGCAACCCAAAGTGATTTATACATTTGAATTCCCAACCACATTCAAGCCTATTACAGGGGCAGATTTGATCAACCTCCTGTTTCATTGCTGTAAAAGTATGCATTTCGTTTTTTTTCTTACTGGAAGTTTTCTCCAAGAAGCAGCTCTTGAACCAGGGACTCCCAAATGCTAGACCAATGGACTTCCACTTACCATCAGAACGTCCCATGGACCACAATACAGCCTCATCATCCAAATTTTAATTAAAAAAAAATCAATTTTTGTCTGTTCTGTGTGGTTCCATAAGCCATGTTACCACAGCCTACTGGCTCTGTTAGGGAGACAGCACTATGAGTAAGATCAATTACATTATTATTCTCAACACCCTTCAGGTTTTTGTTCCTAAAAGAGGAGAGCAGGTTTTCCCCATTTGGATGCTCCATTGTCATGCTGGTCTTTGTGCTCCTTTTCTTATCCCTCTTAATTATTTTTTCCAACAAATAATAATACAACAAATAATAATACAGTAAAAAGCTACACAGAAATGATTCCCTACCAAAAAGGCTGCCCATGCAAAACTCTTGAGATACTCCTCAGATACCTCCCCCACCCTTTTTTCCTCTTGCCAGTTATGATGTACTTAAGATTAAAGTGTGATTTTTTTTTTTGCTTTGAAGAAGAGATGAATGTGTTTTCCCACTTTACTAATTACAACATGATATATGAGGCAGAAAGCCTTGCAAGAGGTAGCACAGCATGCAAGTGCAGATGAATAATAATTAGGCTCACATGTTTTAGAAATTAAGATTTTTATTAGAAGGCTGTTATTTGAAAGTTTTAGTGCTGTAAGTGCAGTTAGTATAAGTGGGCGCTTTTTTTGGGTTTTTTTTTAAATCAAATCAACCAAGTCTCGCTTATAATTTAAAGGCCTCAACTAACTCTCAGTAGATTCAAAGACTTCCACTGACTTCAAAGGGAGTTGACTCAAGCCCTAGAAAAAGGATTTGTAAAAGTGATTAGTGTCAGGGCTTTGTTTTAGAGCTAAGTTGTAACTAACCACAAAAAATGGTTTATTATAAAGACGTAATATGCATCTGGGAATAAGAATTTCTCTTCCAGTTATTGTAAGACACTCAAGACTGAGGGAGAAAGGAGAGTCCTGGCTCTCTGTTACAACCTACCCTTTTGTCATTGTTGGTAAGTTTGTGCTGTCTTTCAGTGACACAACAGCATAACAGAACAGCATTTGTGTTACCAAAGTGTACATCTCCAGGCACATACTGGGAGTAAAGCCCTAGAAAGATGACTAACCACACTATGCAAACTAATATTTTCCAGCAGGGCACAGGACAACACATATCCTTTGCTTCATTCATCTAACCTTAAAAAAAAAAACAAACCAAACCACAAAAAACATTGCTCTGCCCAGATGAAGTCCCTGTAATAAATCCTCTCTGTTCCTACAGTCCAGTATTTCCATGAGTTATGAAGCTGTTCAGCACGGCAGAACGTTGAATTAGACCAACCAGGAGCACTGGAGACTCTCAGTTTGGCTGTGTTGATCCAAATTGCCCTTCTGGTGTTAAGCTGTCAATTCTCCGAATGAGTTACTTCATCTGAATCATAGAATTGTTTAGGTTGGAAAAGGCCTTTAAGATCATCAAGTCTAACTGTTAATTGGAGTTAGATATTCCTCAGTTATGAACAGTATGCTCACAATACCCATTTCAGGCACTGCATCTCTTACCTCTCGATTCTCCTTCAGTCTTGTACAGACGCAGGTCAAGCCTTACTATTAATTTAATCCCCTTACCCTACACCCAGACCTGTACTCACAGGGGAACATACAGTTCTCCATAAAGATTACAAGGTCTGCCAGCACTGAGTAGATTCTAAGACTAGGGACTCCAATATTCATTGCTTTAAGCCAAGCCTACCTTTTAGCATTAAAGAAATGGTTGCCTGGCAGTTTCTTAACTAAGAGACCTTGAGAAACATAGATTTTTAAAATGCTGTAAAAAAATAAAATATCTGAAAAATGAAGACAGCATTTGTGATTACGGAAAGTTCACAAGTTATGATTTATGGGTCTAACCAGTGAAAGCTTAAATTGTCAGTATGGACATATTCAGCCTGCAACCCGTGGAAGGAACTCCTTCAAACCTTGAAGCTAAGGAGGTCAGGCACCAACACTGGTGTAATAGTGGCAGCGCAGAGTTCATCCCAAGTGCTGTATGGCCGGTAAAGCTGAGCAGTGGGCAGGGTAAAACATCTGTACTTGAACCTGAAAATACTGGTGATGCCCACCGCTTTGAATATGCTCTTGTTGAAAAATCAGATTAGCATAGTAGTTCTCAAATGTGTTTCTTCCTAATAAGATCTCCAGAAACAGCATGACACTGACAAGTATGCTCACATACAAGAGCATTCTACCCACTGCTCCTTCAAAAGGAGATATTTAGCTCTGTTGGGAATCAAGGGCTTCTCCATATCTGTTTGCAGTAGGTTAACTATTGATTTTAACTGCTTAAAGTTTAACGGAGCTTTAGGAAATTTCATATCGATCTACTAAACTTAATCATTATTGGTTTTGTGGGTTCTGTTAAAAAAATATAGTGGCCAGGTGTCCCAGTCGATACCTATATACTCTTTTCAATTGACTCACTTCAGGGGGAAAAAAAAAAATCCATGGAACATATTGCTGGATGTTTATTTTGCTAGTCCATGTCTTGACTGCTTATGCAACTGACCAAATCAATTTTTAAAATAATGTAACACAGATGCAAACTATCATTGAAATTCAGGAGGAGTCTTCTAGTATTAACTGCTTAAGGTTGCACTAAACACACAAAGCAATGCAAACACCAATAAGCTGTTTTAGTTCATTCCCAGTTTCATTTTCTCAAAAGATTATGGTGTACACATATTTGTTTGCACTGCATTGTGGATCCTTCATAAAAAGAGTCCAGAGCTTACCAAAAGGAATTAAAAAATGGTATTACACATTGCAGCAGCTCTGCCAATAACAGGAAAGAGAAGATTTGCTCAGTGAATAAAATGGCTGCATGAGGGAAGGGAATCTTAATTTAAACAGATTCAGTTCCAAAGTATTTTTACTTTTTTTAAGACACCACATTTCTTTGCTAGTTTTCACGGAAATGATTCTTCTTTGTTATAAAGATGGGAAAAAACGCCATCCTTTTCTCTCATTCAGGACCACACTAGTATTGTCAAAGATCTTTCTTATGGTTTATTTCAGCCAATGAAAGTGTGGTCTGCCAGTTTCACATCAAGCTTATCACAGCTGGTACAAATCATTCCTGTCCATCACAGCTGCAATATACCTCAGTCATCCCCTGAAATCTAGAGAGAATGCTTTAATCATTTTCCTGACTTCTGCTGGTGTTCTGGCACTGCAGAACTATTAAGAAAAGGAAAAGTTCTACAACTAGGTCGGATGTATTGTTGGCATAATAAATCAGTTTGTTTAAAACATGGTTTTATTCTACTTTGCATTTTTGGAAAGTGCTAATGGTACATACTTCAAACTTCAGTATTTAAAAAGCAACTCCTTCCTGTTTTTCTCATTTCCTTTCCTTTTGCTACATCATACATGTTTTGAGTTCCATGATGCAAATACCCATAAGCTGCTTCATAATTGGATAATACATCTATTCAGAAGAGTTACTTGGACAACTGTAGTGGACAAAATCTAACCTAGATTTTAAAATAGCTAGTCTCCAGAAGACTATTGTATTCACAGGTAAAGTGGGTGATACATTTAATTTAGTTTATGCCTTCTGCATTTGCCAACATGATTTATCTATTCAAGTTTTGGGAATGGCATTTTTAACCACATGAGTAAAACAAATCCAATTTTGTAGCTACAATGCATTTTGCAAGTGAAAGAGGTGCCGATTTAGTTTATAAGCCTGGAGGCAAGCATCACCCTGGTTAAGACACACTTAGAAAATGTAAGTTACATGGAAAAGTTTGTGTTGCCAGCACAAGAAATAAACTATCATGAAATATCCATTTCTTCTGTAACTCAAGGAGAGAAAGAATCCTGTAAAACAGTGATTTAGCAAAAATTACACCACCTTTTTTTTTTTTCAGAAATGAGTTACTAGAGTGTTGATGGCAAATACATCAGACACATGTTCCAGTAAATCCCTCTTGCCTAACTTCCGTAGTAATAAAATGGACAAAATGAGAGCCAGCTCCACTAGTTAAAGGTCTCCTTTAATTCTCTAAGGGTATGATTAGGCATTAGATTTCTTTTTTATTATGTTTTCTGTACATTTTACAATATCTGTTCTGCAGCTGACTTTCTTAGCTATTGCGTTACATTTTTATGTTCATTTAATCAGGAGACAAAATGAACAAAATGATAAAATCTCCATTCCCCTATGTTTTCTGTAGGGAGAAATTGAGAATATTGCACAGATCAGAAAGGCACAAAGTCAAACTAACAGAACAGATCATTCAAAGCTCAGAGTCTATCAGAATTTTTTACTGAATTCCCTCTTGAACTAAAAACTTAGTTCTCATGATACCTTCTGAGGAGTTCAGAACGGGTGTAGGTTTGTTTGTAGCTTGGAAACCACCTTCAGTATCCTAAAAATGTGGAAATTGTTTATCTGAAAAGGATTACAGCTTTCCATGACAGATCCAGGAGGCAATAAGATATCTCTGCATTAACTCCTGTTAACGTAGGACACCAGTTTTTAAGGCAGCACAACCTATTGGTTTCATGGTAATGGTTCTTTCAGTTTGATTTTCACAATTTTACAACTAAAACATCAATTTCGCTAAGTATATGCAGAGAAATTTTAAATTAATATTCCTGAATAAGCAAACTAAGAAGAGGGAAATAAAAAGAACAAGTAAATTCTTTTGGTTATCAGAGGAAAAAAAAGCACAATAGAGTTGACTAACATGGAAAAGAGGACCAACTTCTTTGTTTGGTAGGGTTCCACTCTGAAAGGAGTTAGTTATATCTGAGTTTAGAAAACCCCTATGAAGTTAAATGTGAAGCATGTGAACTGGCTGTTGTGGTAAGAGACTTGAATATTACTACCATGGCAAAGTACTTATGTCTTTCTCAAAGAAAAAGCTTCCAAAGCTCATGATACTTGTAGGTATTAGTGCATAATGACATACCTATAAAGGCTGTAGAAGTTAGTGGAGGAAATGCAGGATAGGCCAAATAAATTTCTGAGGAAAGCATCCAGAGAAATTTTTATGAAGGGTTTCTTTGACAAACATCCAGTTCTACACACAAACCCCTTTAGGTAAAGGCAATCACAGGGCCACAATAAATATGAGACAGAGGATGTTTAACTGAGGGCATGTAAAAATTTTAAGCCAGGCTGAGAATCTAACTCCCTTCAGAAAAAGGAAACCAGGTAGAAGGCACAAGAAAAATGACTGTCAATAATGGAAAATGGCATTTGAGGACATAGAGACAAACTTGTAGAAATAAACTGTTGAATTAACAGGCTTTCTCTTTCCACTTAATCCTATGTCTGGATAACTTGTGAATACACAACAGATGTGCACTTCTTGATTTTTAATTTTTTTCAAAAACAAAACATGACAATAAACTTATGCCCCCCCTTCCTACCTCCTTCCACCTGTTCTGATCCTATCACAAAAAATTTTGCATACCTTTTTTTAATGGTGTGACTGTTTCCAGGAATCAAAACTGTTTGCTCAGAACTGAGACAAGATCAGACATATTTTCTCTCGCAGCCTAAGTTTTAAAGGGTTTTAAAGACAGCCAGATGGAAGATCAGGCATATAAATTAGATGATCTTTGGCCTACTTCAGAAAACAATGACTCAATCTATCATAGAGAAACTCTCCAGATTATTTATTGGGATGCTTCTCTCCTAACAAAAACGTCAGCAAACTTCTAATTGTGTTAGGTTCAGTCAAAAGGAAGTTCCATGTTAGCTTGAGTGAGAAGGCAGCTAAGTCTGCTCTGCATTTAGCAACCATGAGCCACAAAAGAAAAATAGGTGCTTACATCTGTCTCCCAAGAGGGGATATAAAATGCTTTAGCTGCAATTAATGCCAATTAATTCCATCTTTAAGGAGGCGCTGCTTACAGCAAAGGCAGTTGACATGCTTATTACCTAAGGTGGCTTCCCTCCATGTCCCTGCTGCAGGTTGGTGCCACCTCTCCTGAAGAAGTCATGCTGCCCTCCTTGTGCACTAATGCAGACCCTTGTTTCAAGCTCCCTGGAAGCTAGGCCAGCCTTCCCCAGCACAGCAGGTCACACCAGCCTGCTAAGCCTGGTGTATGAATTTGAGGTGTGGGACAGGCATCCCACTGCAGTGGGCAGGTACTGGAAGTCATCCTGCCCCTTTACTCTGGTGAGGCCGCATCTGGGGTACTGTGTCCAGTTCTGGGCTCCCAGGTTCAAGAAAGACAAGGAACTACTGGAGAAGATGATCCAGGAAACGAGCACCTCTCTAATGAGGAAACTGAGAGAGACCTGTGTCTGTTTAGCCTGGAGAAGAGAAGATTGAGGGGGGATCTCATCAATGCTTATAAATATCTAAAGGGTGGGTGCCAAGAGGATGGCGCCAGATTCTTTTCAGTGGTGCCCAGCAACAGGATAAGGGGCAATGGGCACAAACTGGAACACAGGAAATTCCATCTCAACATGATGAAAAACTTCTTTACTTTGAGGCTGCCTGGAGAGGTTGTGCAGTCTCCTTCTCTGGAGATACTCAAAACCCACCGGGATGCCTTTGTGTCCAACCCACTCTACGTGAACCTACTTTGGCAGGGCGGTTGGACTAGATGATCTCCGAAGCTTCCTTCCAACCCCTACCATTCTGAGATTCTGTGGTGCTGCATCACCTACCTGACAGGCTAAACTTCAGGAGCCTTGCTACAAGACACTACCTGCTCCTGCAGCCTGGCACCATCCCATAGACTCCAGCACTTACAACAAAAAAGACATATGCCATGAGATTGTTGAAGTATTGAATTATGCATCAGATGTGATCATTAAGTAACCAGCAATAAGTAAAAAATACTTCATCTCCAGAACACAGAATACTTCCCTCCAGCATTACTGACAGCTGCTTAAATCCCACCCCCTCTCCCCAAATAAGCCAGGTGAAGATTTAGATTTTTTCCCAGTGCGAAAATCTACAAGAGAAAACAGAGAAGCATAAATATTGCCTGCAAATCCCTGACATGCTGAGAGTAGCTCTTGGGACTGTGAGCAGCTCATATTGTGCAGCCCAAATAAACTGAGTCATCCTCTCTCTAGACACTGTTACCTAATTCAACCTGCATGATTTGACCTTGGAGTTCATAAAAGTACATTGGAAAAGATCTCAGAGAGCCCATAAACCTAACAGAAAATTTCTGAGAGTTTTGAAGAGAAATTGCCTTTTTCTCTCTGGAGAAGAAACAAATCAGTTTGTGGGAGTCTTGTGTTTGCATACAGTTGCCATCACACTAACTTTTTGCTTTACTTATGGATGTGCATTTGGAGGCGCACAGCGTATGTTCTACCAGTGACCAGCACTATGTCCGAAATATGCTGACCCTGCCTGCAGCACTAACCTCTGACACAGCAGTAGGTACAGGATGGTTTAATGCTGAAAGGTGGGCAGAGCCTATGATGTACAACACCACAAATAAGAGTCAAACCCTTCATTTCCAATCTCTAAAATTCTTTCTTCAGCATGAAAGATTTACCCCTTAATTTATAAAATGGTTAATTCTCTGTATAGCCTCTAACAGCTTGTTTTTAAATATGTCTACAGCTGAAATACAGAGCCATCTGACTAGGCAAACCTCCATTCATTCCTACTCCTCACAATCCTCAGCATCATCTGTCTTACCTCCTAATCCTTCTACCTTCATTCAAAAGGTCAACAGGGTTTTTTGGAAGGGGGCCTATAACATCTTTGGGGTATTAACATCTTGGGACTCTTTTCTACCCTTACAGAATTTATGTTGTCTCCTACTGTAGCTAGTTGTAACTACATAGCCCTGAAACACCATGTGTTGTCTCACTCAGTTTCAAACTTAAATAAAACAATAAGCTGGACAGGGAGCTTGTTTTCCATAATGGCATGAAAGGATGACAGGACAGTCTTATGCACCATTTGGTATACATATAACCTTTTGCTTTAAATCAAAGCAGACCAGACTTCTACATTTTCAGAAAGACATATGTAGAGGTAAACCTCAGGGCTAGAAAGACTTTGTACTAACTAGCTAACAGTTCAGAGTCAGTTTAATTGAGAGCATGTGCCAGCCAGTTTGGATTAGCTTTTTAGTAAACAAGCTTTCAATGCACAGAGGTAAAGTTATAAGGGATATCTGGAATCTTGTGAATAACTTATGCAAAAGCTATTAAGGAGTTCCTGTGTTTATGTGCTTTATAAAAGGTTCCCAGCTTTGAGACTGTTACATATATTTAAATCTCAGTATGTGGCATCATATTTGTACCTGTATGTTTTACTTCTATGACAGCACATTTCTCTCTATTCCTCTGTTAGAAGCTGTATCTGAATCTCAAAAGCATGACAATAATATTCATCAGAGGTCACTTAGCTTAAGCAGAAACAGAAAATTTGAAGTCACTTATAATGACAGTACTACCATTTCCCTATAGGTCCATTGAAATCAGATGATAATAATAAAAAAAAGGACAAAACTAGCCATGAGGAGAATTATTATCTTCTGATGTAGAACAAGAATTCCAGCAGTAAACCAAACGTTATCCAGAGGGATAGCTGTTGTACTAAGGAAAACTGGAGTAGCACTTTCACACAGGTAACACAACTATCCAAACCTAATGCCAGACCCACCAAGCTGAGAAAGTAGAGGACACCACCAGCATTTATAATGTTCTCTCAGGCACCTGAATTTTATTAAAGATCAGAGGATGGTCAGGTGTGATCTATCAAGGAGGCTGTCTGTAGCTAAACTCTATTAGGCAACTTCAGGAATTGCTGTGGGGTACGTCCGTCAACTGTTGAGTGTTCTTTTTGAGTGTTTATGGAGTTTCCTATTTATCTGAATTTCACTGGTCTCTGCGTACCTGTAGAGAGAATATTCTAATTTCTTTGAGCCTCACAAATCCAAGCACTAAATCCTATGCTAAATAGAGCTTGTGGCTTATGTTAAGGAAAAAACTCAAGACAGGTTACCCGTGAGGATTATTGATGAGAACCTTTTGGAAGACTGGGTTTTAGGATGTCTTCCTAAGGAGCAGGTATGATTTAGTTCTCCTCAATTGACATTAAATAGACGGGGGTCTCATCTGACCTTGAGCTTCTGCAGTGATACCAATTATGCAGTCTTTCCTGGCAGTTTGTTCATTGTCAATTTTGCTTTGTACTGGAAAGTTTTCCCTAATATCAAAGTTACATCTTCCCTCTCTGCTTGAAGCCTTTGGTTTCTTATCTTCCTCTGTCGATTAATCCTCCGTGACTGTAACATGCTTAATGTAGAAATTATATCTCCCCTTGATCATCTTATTTCTTGACTGGACATGCCCAACTCTGATTTTTCCCTTGTACATTCTTATTTTCCAGACCATTTACTAATGCTTTGCTATCTCTAAATTTTCTTCAATTTGTCTGTCTTTCAAAAAATGTGGCACCCATAATCAAGTGAGAAACTCCGTGAGGGCAATGAGTTCTCATTTGTAAAAGTGGCAGTGTGACATAATATCACTCTTGCTTTTCATATTATGCTGACACAGTATTCTGCTGTTGTTTTGATCCATTATCATCGTCACTGCTCAAACATCTTTTCACTCTGTCTTGTGGCTGATTGAAACTCAAAAGGTATCAAATGTGCACTGTAGGTAGAGCTGTCAGAGCAACCGGTTGTCAGGATTTGATTCTAGAAAGAGCACACTGTGTGTGTCTTATAAATGAACTGAAAGGGTGATGGAAAAAATAAGGTAGTTCATCAAGAACCATGAAGGTGTGAGAGACCTGCCAGCTACAAGATTATTAAGGAAGGAATTACAAAAGAAAACTGAAGAAGGGAAAAAACAAGTGAAAACCGCAAAGTTTAAATACTCTAAACTGGGTAAAAAATCAAATTTAATTTGAGAGATAAGATATAATTGTATGGGTTTATTAGGTTGATTAATTAATTACCTCTTCCCCTGAAATTCCATCCAAATACAATAACATTCCTGTTCATCCATGTTATATTTATAGATATATGTGCATATGTTCCTCTGGAGCTCAGAGTATTGTGAAATAAACCTCAAACATAGCATGGGAGACATTCACGTTTATTTTCTCTGAATTCCTATATTTTAGATTCTGTTATTGTTGGTGTTCCCATAAACTCAACCAGCTTCTGAGGGTTCTAACCAAGGAAATAATGTTGTGAGGAATAAAGTGAGAGGTCTGTTATACCCACAGAGTCCCCATTGTCTTCAAATTATGTTCTCAGCAACACTGAGCAAAATTTACAGCTGCAGCCAAGTAAATAAGTCTTGTTGATGTGCAATGGAGCCGAATCTAGCCCGACCAGAATATTAGAGGAATAAAGCAATATTATTTTTGTTAGTGAAGTTAGTAGATTGAAACTTCAATGCAATGATCTGCACTCAGATCGCGGGCAGAAGAGGGAGCCTTTTAGGCTCCCATTTTTCAAAATAAAAAAGCACTTGAAGATTTCATTTGACCTAATCTTATAATTTTTAGCCCATATCTCAAATTACTTAACACATCGCTATATTTAAGTCATTCTCCCAATGTGTGTTAAGCTGCATTTGATTTGCATTCTTCCAGAATTCAGTTCTCATTCTGCTCTCCAATTTTGTATTTCAGCAAGATCCTGCCGAAATTTAGATGCTTGGGTTTTTTTCTCTAAATATTTTCTCTTCCGCTACAGTATTGTTTAAACAGACAGGTATGCATGCCTACTGCTGTTTCAAGACATCCAGTATCTTATTTTTGATCATGTCCTGGGATAGCTCAAAGTCACGTGCACAAATCTTTAATGTTCTAATAATTTGCCACGGAAAGTTCTTGCATTTTCTCTCAGAAGTTATATTGGCACGCTCGAGTGTCTACAGGCATGTTCTTCTCTAACGCAGGATCAAGCATTACAGGTTGGCAGTCAGAGTACACTGCTCTTCTTCTGTCAAAGCCCTCTGTGCAGCACACCTGGAAGCAAGGTCTTTTCTCTGATCAGCGATAGAAGCTTCAAGCTCCCAGGTGTCCCACATGTGGGACAGTCCAAGTGAGGACTGCCAGTAGCTGATTTCCATAAGGCACAGCCTTGGTTAGGATCAATAACTGTCACTATGTCAATTTGTGTAGTTTTAATTGTTATTCCTCAGATGATGCTAGGCAAAAATAACTGGTTTTTTTCTGTTGTCTTTGCAGTGTTTAGGCTGCACAGGGAATGTGAGAGCAGCCAGGCACTCCGCTTGCTGCTCAGGTGTGCTGATGTGGAGAATCACACCTCAGATCTTTTGGCCATCCACAGCACACATTTAGATGATAGTGCTTCCCATGTGTAAAGTCACAGGAACAGGCTGTCAGGATGTGAAGATCCACCACCTTGTACAGCATGGAGTTATCTGGGTCAGTAAGAAGAGAATTAGTAAAGGCAGCTCGTTTTTGAATTGTAGTTAATTGGAGGTATTCTCTCCATAAAATTCATGGCAGCCTCAACACACAGGGGAGAGATAGACCTATGTTTTTATTTCAGTTGCTTGTTATGAATCGTTTGTCATGACCAGCTAATGTGCTGAAGTGAGCTGTTGTCTCATGTAGTGCTTCACTGTGGCTAAAAGCTTCACTCCAACTGTCTGACATATCCCTGTTGAGCTTCTCTGCCAGATTTCGGACATAGCGTCAATGTTTTACTGATACTCACTAGACTTGCGCAGAGAAGAGACAGGTTTTAAGGGACCACACTCAGCATCCCATTTCACCTTATCAGTAATCATTCAGTCGAACCTTGCGGGTTGTGCTGTTACAATTGAGACAACTGTTTTGGTTTGCTTTCGTTTTGTTTTAAGGACTACCTTCCCCCAGGTACCTCTGCCTGGGGAGTACTTCACCAGGGCATTCACACCCAGTTTGGGCTGCACGGTCGCTCTGCGAGCAGCACGATGGAAAGGCACTGAAGGCAGCTTTCAGAAAAGCCTGAGACCACAAAAGAGCTGGTTTCTCTCAGGTTTCTGTGAGAAAAGTTTCCATCACTAGCCTGAGCAGATTCAGGCCTGTAATTGCTACCAGTGCAGGTTGGATCAGTTCAAAAATTGTCACTGGCTTTTTGGAAGAGGCACGGGTTTCTGTCACTTTTTTTAGAAGCCTTGGAAACAGGCCCATGGCATGTTATTGCATGTACCTGTGGTTTTCATGGTCCTGAAAGGAGAATTTGGCAGTTATAAGAGGGGAAATTTATTTTTGCCCCCCATTGGAACTTTTCTGGGGAAACAACTCAGCCTCTGATTTGGAAATTTAGAAGTTGATTGTGCCCATGCTGTTCTCAGTGAAAGTCTTCTCACTGCCTCCAGTGGGCTAAAGATTGGGCCATAAGTCCAAAAGTGTTGAAACATCGGTAAGTGATATGGATACTATTGATAAATTGATCACTGGGGCTTTGATGAAAACTTACTAGAAATCTTTAACTCTATAACTATCCTTTGCATCCACCTGTTTCAGTTGTAGCATTATGTGCAAAGGACATATTCTTTATAGACTATTGGAACGGTCATAATAATTTAGATGAAAATACAGGGTGAGGTCTGTAGCCTGCCTCTTTTTCCTAGATCATTTACTACACAGTCCCCTCCCTACATAGATATTAAAATAAATGTTCTGCATTGGAGTACTTGGCACGTACAATTAAGCTATTTGTTCAGCTCTGCTCCATCTTGCAGTCACAACTGTTAGTCACTGTTCTCTTGATGGTTCCATCAGTACATTCGGCTTTCTCTAAAAACTGTTTGTTTTCAGGCTTGCAGTTGTGGGGACACTTTTCCTCTTTCAACTATCCTGGTCAGGATTTTTAAGAGATCTTTAGGGATCAGGCCCCCAGTAGGAAAAGAGATGAGAACTGTGTACCTTACTTTCTTAAGCACAATTGAAAATGCCACTCTTCACTCATGCAAGGCCAGGACTAAAAGGTTAAAAAAGATATATATTTCAGGCCATAATCTTGCAAGTATTTATGTACACAAGTCGAATTAGGCATGTGCAGAAGCATTTGCAGTATGTGGATTTAAATGGAGATTTGATTAGAAAAGAACCTTTATATATGCAAGGAAATGCCATTTTGAAGGAACATTTTAATACACTACTGTGTCTGGGTTTTCTAGATATTTAGGAATGGAAAAAGCCAAACTTTTTAGCTCTGGTATAGCTTTAGATTAGCAAGCAGGTCCTGCACACACATTGTATTTTATATACCATGAACAGTTTCCTCTTTATTAATCCAGCATGCAAGGCTTTCATTTCTTACTGAGACCCATCTTTTTACTTCTTGCAGATTTTAAAATCTGTTGTGTTGGCACTTTACTTCTTGGAGACCACTGGTGTCATTTTCTCCAAATTGTTAGCGTAAACAGTCTGTAACTTGAGTAAGCCAAATGTGGGTGTATTAATCTTCCTAGTGCCAGCTAAGCAAGCCTGGCAAGGCACAGTTTAATTCTGATATCAGAAAAGTAGTAAATAATAATCATTTTTTTTTTCTTCCTTTTTTAGTGCTGAAAGACCCAGATCCTTGTAAGTATATTTGGCTCTTGTAGGTTAAAAGATGAATAGAAGATGAAGGAAATTCTTCCTATAATCATATACAGGAGCAAGGATGAGCAAGTTAGGAGAGAAAAAGAACAGCATGGAATAAATAGTGGTCAAAAGGGAGACTGGCATACCCAGACAGCTGGCATCGTCAGCATGAGTTAAAGGCTAGCTCCGTTACATCAAACAAAGCAACACACGACTTAATGAGTGTTCTGCAAGATTAATAAGCTAAAAACTGACTACTGTTAGACATCATTCAAGATATCTGCCACTTGCCTTCTGGGAGGAGTCTGCCTCACAAGCCACTATGTCAACTTCAGCATATGGTTGCGTCGCAAGATGTTGTCCTGTACTGTGACTATGGGCTAGTCCAGGTCAGCTTCCCGTGGGATGCTCAAGCCTGACTTTCAGGACTGAGGGTGTAATTCAAGTCTCAAAGCTTGCTCTGTATTAGCAGAAGGTGTGGTGGCAGATTTCCCGCTCCTTGTGTTGGATGTCAGGAGCTGTTACTTCCACAGCAATGTTCCCCCTTCCCCTGCAGCCCACGGATAGACTTCACTGGGTTTCTGGATCAGGATAGATGGCACAGAGATGCAGGAAAGCAGGAGGCAGGATGATGCCAAGGGAAGGATCCAAACTGTCCTGGCAGCAGCATGCTTCAAACAAGAAAATATGGAGAGCCTCGGACAGTCAGTAGTGCCGTATTTGCAAGGACATTGCTGGGGCTTCAGGAACGTACATGGACAACTTGCTACCCCCAAAACATTGAAAACATGCAGGGGGATTATCAGCACTCTGGAGCTGATTTCATGCTTTCTTCTAGAAGGGTAAACGTCTCTCCTTGCATTCATAACCGGGGAGCAGAGGGAAGATCCCATCACATGCCCATTCCAGCAAAGCTCACATGTAACCTGAATCCCCATGGAATTATTAAGGCAAGCCCTGTGTTTATGCACTTTATGTTCATACTCCATGCTGTGCTTAAATGCTTTGCGGGGAGGGACCCAGATCTCCCTGCCATCTGAGCATGGGTTACCAGCGAAAGGACAGCCTAACGTAACACCAGCTTTAGCCTCATAAAAACATCGTGGATCAATTCACCTACAGGCTTTAGTATGACCTCAAATAAATCACTTAGGCCCCAAGCTTTTGAGATCTAAGCACTTTTAATTACTCTCTATGTGAACAGGGTGAAATGGGTTGCTCGGCACCCTACCATCTCCAAAGTTTCAGTATTTACATCTATTGAAGGGGTTTGCAGACATACAGAGCCCTCGATTTCTGTAATATATATTCTCCTTGACAGGAGATGATAAAATTCCTCAGGAAAATAGGATTGAGTAATCCGTCCCAGAAGCTTTACACATAATAATAATTTACTACTGTGCTTTCAGGCTTCTCAGACACACACACAGTCTTCCATCCCACAGAAGAGTACTGATGCACTCTGTCAGAGCTCTCGTGTTGCCATACGAGGTCAATGGCACATTTCAGGAAGGCTCTGAAATCTGCTCTGCTTTGGTTGGGGTTTTTTTTGTGAGAGGGAGCATCCTCCCTGATCTGCAGCAGCCGTTCTCTTCCCAACCGAACAAAATCCTCCTCCTTCCTTCCAGACCTAGACAGCCAGCTTAAACCTACTTCTTTCTGCTCCACACTGACAGCAGGGAATGCCATAGCCGCTGCTTTTCTCTGGGCAACAGAACAGCAGAGAGAAGAGTGGGAGGGATGCTGCTGAATCCTCACAAAAGCATTTCTGGTTTTGTGCAGATAGGTAAACACGCACTCACATTTTTAAAGCAGAATGTACTGTAGCTGCAAAGATGTTTGCTGTTAAAAGAAAGCATTGTTTTCTCCTTCTTGAAAGCAATAATTAACATTGCATTTTGTCTGACACTCCTGAAATGAACACAAATAATCATGTACACACAAACAATAATGATCTGTCAATCACTGCCCGTCAATCTTTTTTTCTAGAAGTGGACAAGGCCAAAATATTGGACAAAAGCCAATAAGAAAAATAATACTGCAGGAAGCTTTAATGCTTACTGTAACCATAGTCTGGAGCATCAGCATTTCAGATATCAATAATTTACACAGCAGATAATGACAATAGCTTGGTTCAACTTCTCATATGCCCCACACGAAACAAATTGACTCAGGTAACTGGAGATACACTGCAGTGTGTTCTGAAATACCAAATTCTGTAAATTTGGGTCTAGTACTGTTTCTGACTTTGCTAGTGGATGTAAGAGTTGGGCTCAAGTCTATTGATGTAAGGGAGAGTCTTGACATTTATTTCAAGAGGCTTTTCACTGAGGCCCTTCGTGGCATTTCTCAAGAGGCCTGAAGTACTAAACCAAATCATCAGCTTAGTCTTCAAAGAGGAAATGCTTCACTTGGTCCATTTGCAAAAATTTAGACGTGTCTGAGATGTCGGGCAGCAAACATTAAACCCAGGCGAGACATTATTGTCCCACTGAAATAAGTGGGCATTTCATCATTGGTTCTGAGACTAATTTCCTATGGTGGCGACACACAGAAACAAAAGGAGGAGAATCCACAGGCGATTTAAGGAAAGTCTATACCCACTCTTCTTAAGTGAAAAGTAAAACCTACTTTAAAACTGAGAAATTTTAACATTGAGACAGAAGTACAGCAGCATAAAGCTAATGAAATTGCCTTTCTCTGCAATGGCAATGTATTTTTAAATATCTTTGATTCTTTTTCTTTTAAATAAAATACGGTGAAATAATAGAACAAGAACAAATTGCTATCAAATTATAACGAAACCAGCTACTTTAATCCACAGGTGACAGAACCAATACCACCTTCATGCTTTATTGAAATGTGTTATAGATGGGCTCAATTTCCTTATTCCCTCTACTTCAGGACAGTTCACTATTTAAAACAGCACAGTACAAGTTGGATTGGTACTAGGCAAAGGAAAGTCATTAGAACAAGCAAGAAGCTGAGCGGTAGAGAATCAATATAATGCCTTTGTTTTCCATGTCTGACATATGTGGCACTTTTTACTAATCTAATATTTACAATCTCATCACTTTGGTTCAAGGTTACTTCTAACTCCCGGGTATCTTTTCTACTGATTTGTGTGGCACCTTGTTCAGGTTCCAAATGCCAACCCTATGCATCCAAAGACCATGAGATTCAAGTCAGTCATGAGATTGTTTTTGAAATCATGAGAATCTAAATCAGGTCAGACAGTGAGGGTTTTTTTATATATTTACCCCCAGTTTTCGTGGCTTCTGAATGTTAGTTTTCAAAATCTGTCTAGCTGTGACAGCTAGAATGTCTTTCGGAATTGAAGTGGACATTTGTAGGCACTCGTGTGACCACTGATGCTTTATGAAAAACAAGCAATATCATGAAACACAAGCAACATTATGAAGCATGTAACACATCTTAATAAGACAAGGCTTGTTGTGGACAATTCCTATCTAAACAAAACCACTCTGCCTGTTTGGGGATTTTGAGCTAGATCTTAAGATTTTTCTGTCCAAAACTAATAGCTCTTCTGGTTTGTATTTAAGATATGTTTATATGTTTGTTAATAAACAGGTATTTACCAACAGGCTGAAGGAGGTGATTCTGCCCCTGTGCTCTCATGGGACCTCATCTAGAGTGCTGCGTCCAGCTTTGGGGTCCCCACCATAAGAAGGACATGCACCTGTTGGAGCAAGTCCAGAGGAAGGCCACAAAGATGATCAGAGGGCTGGAACATCTCTTCTGTGAGGACAGGCTGAGAGAGTTGAGAGTTGTTCAGCCTGGAGAAGAGAATGCTCTGGGGAGACCTCAGAGCAGCCTTCCAGTACGTAAAGGGGGCCTAAAGGATAGATGGAGAGGGACTTTTGATCAGGGAGTGGAGAGATAGGATGTGAGGTAATGGTTTTAAACTGGAAGAAGGTAGATTTACTAGATATTAGGGTAGTGAGGGTACTGAGGGTAGTAAGACACTGGAACAGGTTGCCCAGAGAGATTATGGATGCCCCATCCCTGGAAGTGTTCAAGGCCAGGATGGATGGGGCTTTGAGCAACCTGGTCTAGTGGGAGGTGTCCCTGCCCATGGCAGGGGGATTGGAAATAGTGATCTTTAAGGTCCCTCCCTTCCAACCCAAAGCAGTCTATGATTCTATGATTTTATGAAAAGATCAGAGAAAAGCTTAAGAAGGCAGGACTGACTTTGTGACATTGCAAAATTTCACTAATTTTTGTTTCTGGCCTGAAACCATCATCACTGTGGCACTGCCACAGGTACATAGCTCATGGAAGCGGAGGAGGGGTCAAGGCAGCCCTGGAAAGCCTGAGTAAGGTCTTTCCCAACCACAATGCCTGTGGTATGAAGGGGACTGATCTCATCATGTGTCTGTGAGTTGCTGTGGATGTAAACTGGGGTGAACAAGGAAACAGAAACAATGGGCTCATCCACACACATTGCTTTGGAGCCAGGTACCTATATATCCCAGCCTTCCCAAAAGTGGCTGTTATGCCACCAAGTTCCTGGCACATGAGGGTCATGCTGAGAGGGAATGTGTCTCCCAGACCCTCTTCAGGCTTTTTTCTTCCCACTCCTCTGCCCCATGGTTAAAGCTTAAAAGTGCCATCGTGACCTTCTTCCATGGGTTTGACTGTCCATCAAGCTGAAAGTAGCTCATGAACACTGACCATATGGACCAGCAATGCACCTGACCCGTTGGTCTGGCTTGAATCACAGGCTGTACGTGTCCCTTTTACACAGAGGGGACACGTACCCCACAGATGATGCCATTTATATGGGCAGCCTGAAATGGAGAGACCTGTGCTCATCAACACTTTGGAGACCACTCCCTTTGAGCGCTGTAGATGTAGTCATTGGTTATTTTGGCTCCACCAGGCATGTAAGCTAAACTATTACAATCTGCCATTTCTGCTAGATTTTAATACCTGTTCAGTGCCTGCAGTCAGGTCAGGTATGTAAAAGAATCCAGCTGCAAATTAACCACTGGAGTGTTTTCTAAAAGCATTTATTACTGTGTGGCAAATGCATTTGAAAATCTAGAAAAAGGAGGCAGGCTACAGAGCTCAACAGAGCAAAGATGAGCGTCCTTGAGCCTGGTCAACACCCTCCTAAATCTGTGATTGTTCCCATCTCCACACGTAGTCTACCACCACAACTGAAAGCAATGACATCAAAGTACCTGTGAAGGAGCAACTGTCTCTTAGGTGTTCAGATAAACTCTGAAATACTTTGAAAATCTGTCTCTAACAAAGAGTAACAAGAGAAAACCTAATGTAAAAGAAATAAGGATCTCTGTTTCCCAGCCTCTCCATGGAAGAAGTGAAGAAAAAATAAGGTGCAGAACAGAGGTTTCACCCAGCCATTTATTATCAATCACAAAGGCATCTTCTAATAAATCATCAACTTAATTCAAACATGCTGAACTTATATTTCACTTAATTTCCTTTCAAAGTTGTTACAGGTAATATAACAACATGGTCATTGTTTATTACAGGTAATATAACAACATGGTCATTGTTTAAACTCCACAGGGATGTTCTTCGGGCACTACATTACAATATATGAAGTTAAAAAAGCCATATTGCCAAATTTATATTATTATGCAGTTTAGTTCCCAGTGCCATAAATTTCACGTGGCAAGTTTAGCATTTTGAGCAATTTATCTGGAGAAGTGACAGTGTATTTATTTCCACCTTATTTCTCCTCTGAGTTCACATAATAGAAGTAACTGGAAGGCTATAGCAGACCTGTAATGTAATAAATACACCACTGCATAACATATTTGGAAGCCTGTGACAAGGCAAAAACTAAATGTAGTCCTCAATAAATCTCAGATTTGGTATAGTACCCGTTGACCAGTGCCATTTCCTCTGCTTAAATATTGTGCAAATGAGTTCTGGGGCAGATTTACTAGGGGAGGGAGAGAATTGAGAAAGGGTTTTTAGTCCTAACCGTTAATCTTAGTGGTGCAATACCCTCTCTCTTTTTCAGATGACTCGGGGTAAATCCAAAGCTACTTTACCACTGGGTCTCTAGCTGCCTCTAGCATTTGCTGTGCATCATATATGTATGTATCATAGGCGCATTATTCAATGACAGCTCTTGTTTGTGATAAATGTAGGTGGTACATACATATATTCAGTACTTCTTGTTGATTGATATAAACTGACCCTCAGTAATTTGTTATTAGGAAGCTCCAGCTTCACAGAATTGACATTATGACACCCATAATATTTTCATAATCTGTGAAGGCTAATAAGTGTAATTATGGAGTAAGCACTAGTGTCTTTTCACGAAGCGCTTGGTAGAATTGGACCTTCTCTAGAGGTAGGGTATGATTAATATAACCTCACCCCCATATCTAAGAATACTTTGATTATTTGCCCAGATAATTAAAGCTGTTTACTTGTGCCATGAAAAGCCAATTTAAACAGATTGTGAACCTTAGCCTAGGGAGCATTCAAGATTTCTGCAGCTTGTTACTGGCAAAGGATGAATTTTAATACTAACATAATTATTTGATCATTATGAACATACTGAGGTTGGTACAGATGCTTCCTAAAAATGGGATTATGATCTACGTGTGCTGCAGATATACAGAAAGCTGTCAGCTATTTCATGAGCCTGCCTCAAGGCTCAAAACAAGTTATTCTTTAGGGAAATGTGGAACACTAACTATAACCTTTAAACAGCTAAGGGAAGTATGTTAACAAATATAAATATGTGTGCAGCTTAGCAGAATGACCAAATTACTATCATTTGGGGCATCCAAACACGTTAAGCTATATGACTCCTTTCCCTGCAGGTTCTGATATCACAGTTTTCTTTCTTAATACTAATTTAATCAGTATTCTCTTTGGCCTTGTGGAAGAATGAATTATCAGAGGCAGGGATGATAGCCAAAAGGCAGGGGTGTAAAATCTTTGCACGGAGCTGGCAAGGAGACGAGATGTTGTAGGGCCACGTCTATGTCAGAAGGTTATGCCTTTATCAGCTACGATGGAAATTTAGCTTGCATTATTTCTGTTCCTTTAACTCTCTCTGTGGGCATTCATATTCAGAAACAAGAAAGAATTTTTTGGCTCTGGGATTAACCAGAAGAGCTCTTGGGGACTGAGGAGTGATATCGGCAGCCTGTGCTTCTGAGAAGGATGCTATGAGTTGCACGGATGACTTGCATGAACAGACTGAGTGAGTGCTCCTAATCTTCTTCAGTGCAATTGCCAAGGTTAGATAAACTGCCTGGTGAGCAACCTCGCCTGTCTTCACTTGGGTCACAGATTCAAGGTTTTCTGCATGTGTGCAGAACTAGCTATTGTCTTAAGACAAATAAATAAATAAATATTGATGTGGGACTGTGGAGACATCTGAAATCTCTGTCTGCATACTCAAATCTCTGCATACTTCTCATGCCCTTTCAGGAGTCTTCATTTTCACTGGTAGCGAAGGTCAACAGATTTTATACGTAAAGGTTTTTCCTTACAGTTTACATTTTTTATATAGAACTAGCTGATACAGACAAACATCAAACCAAATTTGTTTTAAAGGCAAGAAAATGGGTGGCGGGAATCCAGACTAGCAGTCCATTTGCAGTTCCAATAGGATCTCTCATTTTCCCCTTCTAATTATTGGTGTAACCTTCAAAACGGGTTGTTACTACTGCCCAGTGGCAGGGAAAGGTCTTTTGTGAAACAATATACTCCCATAGAGGGCAATTACATAGATAAAGAAAAAGGAAGACAGCAAAAGTGCTCAATTAATGAGATATAAAATGAGGGGAAAGTGGCAAAAATACATTTGAAGGGGAATGTGTGAATTCATGTGGGGCCTATTTGATCCGGTTTACACATCCACCAGTATTTTAACAGGATGTTCTGCTGATCTGTTATTATAATACCAAATTCCCCCTGAGTATCACATAGATGTATTATTTTTCACATTTAAAAAAACTTTGCAGGAAATAACTTTTAAATGTTCCTTAATTCAGGACACTGAATTTTGTCTTTGAAAATATTAAGAATGAACTTTCTGAGGCAGTATTTTGCCCCTCTTGCTACTCCTGCCTCTATTTTGTTTAGCTGGGTATAGGTTAGATGAAGCATAATGGACTACATGTTCTGTATTCTTGACAGCAGAAAACAAAACAGCAGGGAAAGAAACAAAACAAAAACTGGAGGTGTTAAGAAAATCAAGAAATCTCTGCTAAATGAGTCAGCAAGGTCTAGATCCTTGCTCTTCACAATGTCATGTGCAGAAGTGACTCTATCACAAGAAATCCTTTTAAAGAATTACATTTTTAGGTAGAAGCATGAAAACAAAAAATAGGGGGTTAACACCAATCGATCTCTTCTCCAACATACTCTAATGCTTTACTAGGAAGCACTGACATGCTGGGATGCAAACCCCTTTGATTTTAAAGTAAATAGGAAATGAGAAAAAAACAAAAAGCATCCCTAACCACTAATTGCAAAATCGACTTTTCCTTTTGTTCAGTTTAGTTAACATAACATTAAAAATCAGAGTGAACTTCTGATACATGAAATATATTAATTAGAGTAAGCTAAAGAGGTATCTGTCCTCAGAAGACCATATGGCTTAGAAGTAAGTAATTCCACATCACTGATTTGCTGGCAATAACGGAGTGAGGCGGAAGAATGAATTAATTTTAAATCACATCCATAAGGGATTGAATTGTTCAGAATGTTCTTTGTGCCACACAATGACTGTAATTTTAAACTGCTAATACCTTACAATGAGACCCATAAATGGGTTATTTCTTGCCTTTCATGGGGCCAAATTCTGCTCTTTTGATGTTCTCATGTAGCTGTTATTAAGATCAGTGGAAGTTGAGCCAACTTTTACAAGTGTGGGATTTGTTTGAAGTCTATTTGGACACAGTCAGATAAAGCTGGGCTATCCAGCTCAGCTGTTCCTCCCCATGTGCCACAAAGTGCGTGCAGCATTGAATTGTGCAAATAAGGGGCTCTTGCCTAGCTATTCCTTCTTCCCATCCATAAGCAGGCTTTTGGGTCAGGGCTTTGCCTTCAGTTTCTTTCCTGCAGTCCTGGTTAGCTCAGTGGATCACTTTTTATCACAGATTGCCTGTGCTGGGGCCAACACACCTGATGAGCAACTTCCCTGAAAAATGTAAAATGTGAGGATGTGTCCCTGAAGCACAGGACACGTCTGAAAAAGCTGAAAATACAGTTATTAATTTAAATAGTTCAAAGTATTGCTCTTCATTAATGGGAGAAGAAAGCTGCTGCTGTTGTTGTTGCATGTTATGCATTGTACAGCCAAGCCGGAGGCCTTCATCCACGGGATCAATAGGAGATTAAAATCCCCACTTTGTCAGGACTTATGTTATTCACTGGCAGCATCTACCATGTTGGCTGAGACGGGCTAATTTATATATGGGGGTACGGGTACAAGCACTTAATTAAGTACAACCGAATTACAATGGCTGTAACTTAGAAAGGCTGAAACTTAAGTGATAGCACTGCACAGCTTCACTACTTGCTTCCCAGTTTGAAGACTCTGACCAGAGAGGCACCACCTCATGGCCCCCAGGGCAGCTGGGCAGAGGATGGGAGCCGTGACGCACACAGGGTCAACCTGCCCTGACACGATGACTGCCCACAACCATGTCCCTTGGCAAGGCATGGTCCACCCTTGGGGCTACAGCCCAAATGTGTAAAGGGAGTTACATGTCCTAAACCTCACTGGTGTCAACAACGGGCAAGCATCTCAAAATCTAGAGGCTGTTTAATCTACAAAAGGGTCTGCCAAACTAACTGAGGAGCACCTACAGCCATAACTGAAGCCCCACACATCCTCCTTCAGTTGCCAACTCATCCTGAAGACACCTGAAGCCCAGAGGTGCTCAACTTCTCATTGGCAAAGGTGCCACAAATCTGCCAGTGATGTCCTGAGTAGCTGTTGTCTGCAAACCAGGCGCTGCTTTGCTCATCCTGCCTTATCAGCTGAGGTCTGTACAAAATGAGAGGGAACACGAGGCAGCCATCTGCTTTCAGAAAACAGCTCTACAGCTAGAAAATTTGGATGTAGGAGACCTGGCTTAAATTCAGTCCTCTTTCTAAGGTGATCTGAGTCCATCTCCAGGCAACTGCTAGCCATTATACCATAGTATAATGTAGTAGCCAACCACAGAGTGTCATTCATCTTCCCTGGTGGGACCATTCCCTTTCACGTGACATATTTAAAATATCTAGTCCACAACGAATGCCATCTTAAATCTCAAATCTACATTATTTCACTTATTATTAAACTAAATAAAGCATTTATGGGGCCAGGAATGGCACTCAGGTTTCCCTGATCCACATTACTAAATGACAGAGCCAGGCCCAAGCCCCTTTGTAAGGTGAATATTTAATTTTCCCATGCCAGGCACAGGAGCTCCAATAAGGAGAACTCAAAGGAAATCACCTACTGTCACAGAACACAGTAATTGCTTTTGTACCACTGCAGGAAAAGCTTTCAGGGGGATGTACTCTGGCTAAACCCTGCTAATGAATCAGCTGCGCCTCCGTGCAGGTACGGCCTTGAGATCTCTATGTTCTTTTACAAAAGATAAATGCAAGATCAGGATTATTAACTGTATTAATGTAGAGAAGCAGACAGAGAAAGACTGTATGATCTAAAGGGGTCCATAGGAAACTGGAAAGAATTATACTGATGCTTTCCCACATCATTAATTTTCGTGTTCAGGTGTATTCTCCTCTGAAGGCATTCATCAGCAATCATATACCATGCAAATGTGCTTTTTTTCTCATATGGAATCATAAAACATGCACCTGCACATTTCTTTTTCCTGTATTGTTTCCCATGAAGTGCATTTGTAAAGGAGTAGAATTGACTAGAAGAGCTCTGTGATGCTGTTAGTTCAGAGATGAGCATTCTACTCAATTCCTTTCTGTAGCTAGCAGTGTCAAAATGATGGAAAGAGGCAGAAGAACAGTGGCAAAAATAGAAGTTTGACGGGGTGAAGGAACAGAACAGACAAATTGGAAGGAAGAGGCTAAAAAACCTTCAATGATCATTGTATATGTATAGGCAGTTTAGAAAACATTGTCCTAGTTGGAATATATCCAGTGAAATCTAATCAGCCCCTAAAATTCTATTAACAACAGCCCAGAACAAGTTAGCTCATAAGAAAGGTGAGCAGCTCAATTTTTTGGGGTCCTCACTGAGACTGAAACTTCAGTGTGTGTCCCACAAGCTGAAGAAACTGAACTACAATGGGGGGCTGCTCAAAAATGAGCAATGCTTGTCCGCTTGCAAGCAGTAAGCTCCAGCAAGGATTTTAAACAAGCAACTCTTGAGAAAGGGATCCCCGAGACATCTACAGCATAGCCCAGTTGCAGGGGGAAGGGGTGCCAGGGCAGATGAATGAGAGCCTGGTGTGTTGGGAGCAGGTGTCCGAGCCCAGGACAAGCTCAGATCACAGAATGGCACTTGCCCCTGCTTAGCACCGACTGACCTCCATCCCACTGCTGTCACAGGGTACCCTCCTTTCTCTGTTTCCTGCCTTGGCAGCTCCCATGCAAAGCCAGTGAGAGACAAAACATTGAGGTCTGAAGCAGCTACTGTTCATGCCAGTTGTTGTAAATTGCCAAAGGAGGAGGCAACTTGTGGATCCTCCGTTTCTCCATCACCTATCTCTCCTTCACTCACTTCTTAGTTTTCCTTATAAGTGTAATAAAGATTCACCTTAGCGATCAGCTCCAGCCCAGTTCTACCAACAAAGAACCCTTCAGTTGCCCGTTGCCTTTGTAAAGAAATTACCTCAGCCATCCCAAAATACGTGGGCACAACAAGAATTACTTCATCTTAACCAGTTCTCTTTGTACACACTGAGATGACTCTCTTTTTTTGGCAGGGCATCCCCACTTTTTTTCCAGAATCATTGAGGCAAATGAAGGCTCTCCACAAAGAAGTGAGAGGCGAAAAATGAGTCATGAAGGGCAGAGGTAATGGCTCTAATTCTCATTTGCCTTGAGGTTGCTTTATGTTCTGCTGCAGTGTGAATGGACCTCAGATTTTACCTGAAAAAAAAATAAAATGTGTTCTTAGGTCCCTGGCACTGCTAGGATGCTGTCAGTGGGTCATAGCCTGAATTGAAACAGACGGTCTGTCTTTCAGCTGGGACTTGCACTGTATTTTGCTTTTACAGGGCACAGGCAGTGTCCTAATGGAAGACAATTTTAACAGGACTGCACTGAGCAGCTCATGGAGAAACACAGACCACCCCCCTGGAAGGGGAACAAAATGTCTCAAGTCTGGCTGTCGGAGAAGCACCCTATATTGTCTGCCAGTGCTTACTTGACAGAAAACCTGCCAACCATAGCGGTCGAATGTGCAGTACTTCGCCTTGCAGAATCTGTTGCTGCCACACTCTGCAAACACACTCTCCCCAGGCAGCAATTCCAATAGGTATTGTAGCAACGTAGCAGCCAGCCCTAACAAACTTCTTTCTGTTCCCAGGTACACTTATTCAGCTGTCTTTGTTTTGCTCTGCTGTAGTTTTACATTAAAAAAAAAAACCACAGAGAAGTCCAAATCCTCTGAAACTAGCCGGTGGTAGAGTGGTGTGATGGTATATAAAAGTCATGGCTGTTGGACAACCTTGGTTCTGTCCCAGACCTTGAATTATTTTGGGACTGTACGCAAGTCATTTTATCACTTTGTGCATTTTCTGCCTGCAGACTCCGCCTTTGCTTTGGCTGCTCAGATGGTCCTCTTTCCAAATGAGCCTGCATCTCTAGATTCTTGTTAAAACCGCACGACAAATAAACAAACAGCGGTCATAAACGGCATTTTCTTGAAAGGTGTCTGAGCAATGCAGGAGCAGATCGGATAAAACAAGGGTTCTCCTGCGCACTTTGTCCAGGGGAGCGGTACGTTCCGGCTAAGATGGATGTCGTCCTCCCACTGGGTGAATCAGGACGGCTGCGTCACGAGAGAAAGGACGAGCAACCTGTGCAGCTCTCTGACGGCGCTGCAATGCTAACCAGCCCTGGAGATGATGGGGAACCTCTTTAATGGCACTGTGCTTCAATACGCTGAGGGAGGCAAACACTTCTAGGGTAAAGTGCTGCTGCCACATGGTCCCCTCCTTGCTGACGAGGGTTGAGGAACGGGGTCCTCATTGTCGCTCTAGGCAACACGACTGCGCCAAGTTATTACTGATCTTTACATGGCACCAGGAGTGCTGACACAAATCCAAAAGAAATTTCTAAAAGGCAGCCGCAAAGATACAGCAGAAGAGAAAGATAAGGGCTGGGAGCTAAGTCAGAAGCAATCAAGCCTCCAGCTTCATTGCTCACTGCAGAAAATATGGACTGTAATTGGAAAAGTTTTAAGCTGTATCTCACAGCAATTTGTGCAACTGAGAAGCCTGATAAACACAAATTAGCTTTGCTTCTTACAATTTAAGAATCATTATTGATAGTTTTAATGCATTACACAGATAGAATAAGAAGAAAAAATGACGGCAAGAGCATTTGGTATCATTTATTTTTTTTATCAGCCCACAGAAGCTTTTATTTGGGGGGTAAATACACCGCTGAAACGTTTTTTCCTATTTCAGGTTTACATTTTCTCAGAGAGTACATTCTAATTTCCCATTGTTTGATGTCTGAAAGGTTCTAATTTCCTATTTAAGTCAAATATTTTGTTCACCGAACTCTGGCAATTTTGTCTTTATGCATGTATACACCTAATTGGAGAATAAAGGTCATAAATGTTATTCATTCATGGAGAATGATTAACCATTATGCAGTAGATTCACATATGTATTCTTAATATTCCCATAAATTTATTCATTTTATGGTAAATTTAAGAAACATCTATATTGCATTACTTTTTTTTTTTTTCAGATAAGTGCTCTATAAACAGCCAAGACTATAAAGCCAGCTGAAGTCTACACCGTTTGGTCTCAAAAATTCAATACACTGCAGTAAGCAGGAAAGATTAAGTGACTTGAGTTCAGTAGTTTAAAA
The DNA here is from genome assembly GCA_013398295.1 of Chionis minor. Classification (NCBI taxonomy): domain Eukaryota; kingdom Metazoa; phylum Chordata; class Aves; order Charadriiformes; family Chionidae; genus Chionis; species Chionis minor. Next base: position 361,847 of record VZSF01001888.1, on the reverse strand, counting down.
ATATTTTCCAAGTCTACTCTGTGAGAGGCTTGAGATTGTTCATGTGACTTTCTCCCACAGAATTATGATCATAGAAAGAAAGCAATTACTCTTTCATACTCAGTCCAGGAAAGAAAACTTGCATTGAAAGAAAACCGCTGAAGCTGTACAGTTCAGCAGTCCAGCAATAAGGGATGCCACATTTGTCACCCATTAGCATCACTTTGTCAGTATCGCCATTTTACAGGTGGAGAATCCTAATGCAGAGAGATTAAGGTAAAAAATACCCGCTAATTCTGGTTGCTCTATTTGAAATAGCTTGGACCTGGTTTTTTAAAGGATTTACTGTATATAGCAGCTAGCATATCAAAAAGACAGTTTCCATGAATTTCAACAGCATTTGAAAGTTATCACTATTTCTGCAAAAGAGACCCTGAGGTATCGAATCAGATATCCAGATAATGAAGAAAACACAGTAAAAAGACCACCTGTGAAATACCTGCTTTATATGATTTTCTTTCTGCAGTGCTTTTTTCTGCATTTTCTTTCTGCAATGGCTTTTTTCATTAACTGCACCTCTTTCAAATCCTGCATGTCTCCCAAATTCTGTGGCTGTTGTCCTACAGAAAAGGACACCTCATTCATAAAAAATTGCACACCACCAGGAAACTGAAAATTGAACCTAAAACTAGTTGATGCTTTCCTATAAGAAAATTTTTGACTTGTAAAGTGGTGATGTATTGAAAGCAAATAGTTTTGAGGAATGAGTTGCCTTGAGTGCTTTGAATTTTTTTTTTCCTTAACTGCAAAATGTTAGATTATCATAGTTTTGGAATAATACAGTTATACCTGTAATTTAAAATCACTTATTTTAGTTGTATTTTATCTTATGGTGTAATAATGTTGAAAGGGATAAATGTCAAAACTATATCCAACTTTTTCAAGATTATGCGTGAGAAACCTATCACCTGACTTGACTTTTTTTTCCCTCACAATTTAGTCTGAAAAGTGTTTTTTTTCAATTCTTTGCTTTCCTTTGCCTTTTCAGAACATTCTCTCCAGCCCATGCATGGAATTCCAGAATTTCCTAAAAACTGGAGAATTTAGGTCTTGTAAATGTCACAAGACACTTTAACACACATCTACAAAATCTGTTTTTAAAGTTGGGCAATCTGGGCTCTTTTTTCCTGCTTCTTTGCTCATCAATTGCTCACTGGATCCTAAGACCTCACTGTGTTTATTTTCCCACCTCCTTCACCTTTTTCATCCAGCTCTGTTTGTCCATATTCCCGGTCTTTGTTCCCATCCCGCTCGTGACATCTTTTTTTTCCTATTGCTTGCCAGCCTCCTCCTCTCTTTCTCTTTCCTAAGGAGCTCATTGACGAATTTCCCTTTGTCCACAGGCTCGGTTTCTTCTTCCCTTGCTTCTAGATGAAGCAGCTTTTTCTCCCAAGGACCAGCATAATGGCATGGAGATCTCTGAAACAACCCTGTTACTCATAGTCCAGTTGGCCAAATGAAACAGATAGGCTGCTGCTTACAGCTGTACTTGCCAGCAGATGTTGTACAGCACCACACTGGATTGTGCTCACCGTAGATAGGAAGTTTGGGGAATTTTACCGGTTAGCAATCACCACATTTAAACGGTCGTTTGTAAACAGCTTACTTCTTGTACAGATACAAGATGTACCTCCCTGTCATAACAGTCTCTCCCCACCAAACTTCTTGACCTTGCTTCGGGTAATGAGGAAAAGAAAATAAAAATTACTGATGCTTAAAGAAAAAGACTGTCAAGTATCATTTTGTTTTGCAACTTATTTGAAGCAACCTACATTTCTCAGGCATTATCCTTCAAAACATCTGGAATGTATGGAAAATAAATACCTAAATAAACTCCACAAAAGCAGCCAGAGACAGGCATCTTATCAGCATGAAAATTTTAGCTTGACAAAGTTATATGAAACTGAGAGGAGTTTCAAGGGCAACATCCACCAATTTTAATAATAGGCAGTGCTATCCGCTCCACTGATAATAAAATACAAAGTGAAATAACCCATGAGTAAAGCAATATATTAGCAACAGTGTTAGCAGATATTAGTCTCCCTTTGATCAAATCTTTTTGGCCCAACATTAAACCTACAAGCTAGTATAAAACAGTTGACAACATGCTTTGGTATTGAATTAGAGGTTTCTAGCTTCTGAAGTTCCCTTGCCCTTTTTTTTTTTTTCTCCAATCACACAAGCATGTACTCGAGTTTCCACAGGTAATATGAACACTGCTTGAACCTGAGCTGACCTGTACAGAGGCAGCTAAAATACCTAGGTTACAATGGATAAAGAAAATCCAAATAAACCACCCATTAAGATGAAGGAACTGTCTATACTGACACTGGCCGTGCGGACTACAAAATTATTTGTATTACATGGAGGTTTAGATAGCATTCCTGAAGGATGCTAACATTGTATCTCTCCTTACCGATTATTTAAAAAAAAAAAAAAAAAAAGAAGAAGGAAAAAGTTGTGGCTTAGGTATATTTTGCATCATGTTTGCTGAGAATATTGCCTCTCAGCAGAATAACAGTGACTGGTAATGACTGAAATCTTATTTCTTTTGTAGCAGCATTTGGCTTTATTTGCATCAATCATGAGAGTTCATTCAGTCTTTTTTATTAAGTTGGGATGTAATGAATACAGAATGGCTGGCAGAAAACTCAGTCTGCTCTGGAGGAGCAAACTATGTGGGCTGAGTCTCATCAATGCCATTGTACTCATCATGGTTATGCAGATAATGATTAATATCTCTTCAGAAAAAAAAACCCTTTCTTTTGATTCCTTCCTTTTTACCTTCTTTTATTTTTTTTTTAAATTTTATTTTTAAGGAGGAGTGGATGTCTCCTGATTCTGCCTAATCCTCTACTCACTTGTTGACAAAAAAAGTCCTATTTTAAATTTGGCTGAAAGAGGGGTATAATGGGGTTCACTGGCTAAGATGAAGCTCTTGTTCTGCAGTCCTCACACTGCGCTAATTACAGATCTTGGACAGCTCTTAATGCAGCATTTGACTGTGGACTAGTGCAGTCATTAATGCCTGTGTTCTTGAGTCCACTGAGGTGTGTGGTTTGGGATGTCAGTGAGTTTTGACCAAGTGGTCCATCCCCTTCTGAAGCCAATTTATGAGCTGCACATGAACCCCCGCGTGAAGCAGCTGCAGCATAGCCTCTGACCCCGGCTCCAGCCTCAGATAATATTAGTTGCCTGGCCTGATATGTGCTGTTTATAAACTGCCGTCAATAATTATTAGCTAGCATACGCAGTGGAGGGGAAAAAGCATCATGAAACAAGACAAAAGTTTGTCAAAACTTGTCAAAACAAGTCCATCATCAAAAGACAAAATGCAACAGTATATTAATGTACTAATTCACCTACAATTTGCCACAGATACAACAGACTCTTGAAAGTCATCCAGGCAAGAATTTATTTTCTTCTAAAAGGAGGTGAAACTAGGAAGGGCATAGCAAGGTGAAGGTCTATATCTATCTTAATATATTGGGACCAAGCAAATTATGTTTGCAGGATCCAAGGGCCATGTTTCACTCACTAGTCTAAAATTTAGTGAAAGAGAGCAAGCCATGATACAGGTATAGAAAATACTCCACCCCTAGGAAGAATGACTTGTTTGCAAGGTAGTTGGTTTCATATGTGAAATCAAAAAGAGATAAATTTCTGAAGCATTTATAGCAGATTTCAGTCCAGCAAGTCTGACATGCTGTTTGGAGGGTTTGTACAATCTCTAATGTAAGATCAGATTGTAATGGGCCTCGGAGACATGGAACAGAGATAAAAAATACTTTTGAAAACAGGCTTAAAGATAACAGAATCAGCAACTGAAATTTGCCAGCCAGCAGAATGTACTCAGATCAGATTACAAGTTTTGATTTCTTTTTTCTGCTCCTCAGTGCCACAGTGGACTAGGTTTTAAAGCAAAATAAAACAAAACCCACGAACATGCAGAAGCAAAATAAAAATGAACCTGCTAGAGGTAACAGTGTTTTCCAGATTGGAAGAAAGAATGTGAAGAGGTCAGGACAGAGATAAGTACAGAACTGAGCACTAACCTGCATTTGGCAGAGTTACTCTCTCTCCAAAGAAATAAAGACATTAGAGCACAACCTCACTGACAGTATCTAAGGAGAAAAAAAGGTACATGTATGTAAGGAAATAGGTTAATTATTTGTAGCAATTGCTCAAAACAAAGTCACATCCACTGACTGGAATACTACGTGGAAGCTTCAACACTCAGGAGATCTCACAAGTGAGTGTGATGTCTGAAGTCTGAGTGAAAGGTTTGAAGAGAAAGCCTAGGCATAAGGAAAGACATAACAATGAAACACTGCAGAAATTTTTCACAGAGTGGGTAGATGTTAATGGGGCATACAGGTGAGACACAGTCTTGAAAACAAAAAGGTTGGAATTGTTTAAAAAGTTCTGGGGCTGCATACATGTAAGATACTGAATACCAAGTACAGTTTTTTTTATAGCAGAACAGGCATCCAAGAAGGTGGCAAACAAGGAGTTTCAATAAAAAAAGGGAAAGAGTCATAGTTTCAGCAAATAGGGAAGGAAGCTTTCTCAACTTCTAGAAAACTTGGTAACAAAGAAAAATGTATAGAAATACATGTAAAGAAAAGATATAAGAAGTATGACTTTGTTTCTACTCATCTAAATAACCCCCCCAAAATATTAGTTGTTATAAGATTGGTTTAGATCTGTTAGTGCTGGAACAGATGTGAATCACTTCTCAATTTGTATTCACATTACACAGAAATAGCACTGACTCCCCACATATTTTCCCATCTATACAACCAACCATCACATTACGGATTTTTAGTCACAGAACTTTTCAGGAACTTTTTATTGAATACTCATTCACTGTGACCATTACACCTGTTGCAAAGTTTCTGCTTTTAAATTCTCATATGTTTTGGCTGGCCTTTCACCTTCCTCTAGATTAAATGTGGGGATTGCATTTGGGAGACAAGCTTTTATGGAAATAGCCTGACTTACTGAACAGTAAAATGTTTCTGTTGAGCTGGCACTACCTAATCATTACTTTTCACTTCAAATATTTGTGCCACCTTAAAATGTCATCAGTGACGTTTATATTAATTGCTAGATCACGGATGAGAAAGATCATTTTGCCTCTAGACACAAAATGTCTGCTGGGTCCTATAAGTCACGAAAACATTACATTATTTTTTGAAAGAAAAGGGGGATACAAACAACCCAGAAAAAAAAATAACACTTCTAATCTTTAATCAGCCACTCATATTCATTAATGGAGAAATGCAAGTGTGGGGAATTTGTGCTCACTCTCAAGAGGGAGCGTACTCCGTACAAACAAAGCCTTAGACACTGAGAATGTATCAGTGGCTATTTTAAAATGCTTATAACTTGGTTAAGACGAGCAGATTTTCACAGAAATGGTGTAAGAAAAAGCTATAAGCAAGAGATGTCAGGGTTCTCCTTGTGGGAAACACCGGGCAATTTTCAGTAGTGCAGGATACAGTACAACTAATAAGCCTCATTGAGGAAATAGACATTGACCACAGCTTTGAGGTGGATCTGCCCAGGCTTTTCTCTCCAACGAACTCTCCCTTCCTCTGAGACAAAAGGCTTTAAAGTCAGAGAAGCCAGGTTTTACTGTAGTATTAACTAAGATCCTTAACTTTTGAAGAGAGAAAATCCGAAGTGACTATGCCAGCTGGATCATAAATATCAACAACTAGATGAAAACGTTCATAAATAACTCCTCCTTCCCACTGTGTCCTTGCAGGTGAGTCATTTCCTCAAACCTACTTTCAATGACAATTCAGCCACTCCCTGAACTGCAGCAAAATCTGCCTGGCAACTCCCAGCGCTCAGGGTGGTTTTCAGGAGGACTTGTCTGCCTGCTGCCTGAAGGACCCACAGGCTCCCAGCTCCATACTTGCATCCTCTTTTCTGCCACATGCAGTGGGCCCAGACATTTTGGCCCCAGGAACAGTCTCAGTTCCCCACCACACAGGATCAATCTCCCCGCCTTCCTGGGAATTTCACTCAATTCGGGCTTTTTAAAGAGAGATAAACTAGAGAGATAAACTGTTCTAACTAAATATATATACTTATATAAAAATGCGTAACAGTATTGTGCATCACTGATGTAACTGGGGTCATGAAACAAAGCTAATAGGAGCTTGATGCAAACAAACCAGAAGAGGTAGCTCTGCATGCAGAATGCAGCAGAGTCCTCACACTCCTTTCCAAAAGTTACTTTGGATGCCAATAACTTTACATGGGTGCAAGGAGAGGCTGGACAAATATTTAGAATAAAACCACACTGAAGGTTACCAAGCTCAGGAAATCTTCCGAGCTGCAAATAGTTGAATGTTAGGAGAGTACTGAGTGTAAATATTATACTCTTGCCCTGTCCTTTTCTGTAGGACTCAACTTATGGCCACTACTGGGACAGAATACTGGACTAGCACTTTGGCCCAAACCTGCACAGCTCTTTGTAGGTTTTTGCATATTAAAGAAAAATTCACTAACTATGCATATTCCAAGCCAAAGATAGGGACGCTTCCAAGGTCAGTGCACAGTGTGTTTTGTAATGCTTCTCAGCGCACATATATATCCCAATAGGACTTTATTGATACAGTTCAGACCACTGACACATCACCACAGCAAATTCTCATTAAGAAATATAGCCAGATGTATGTATGTACGTACATATGTACGTACGTGCCTACCTACCTATCATTTTTTTAGCCCATCACTATGTGTTCTGAGCATCTTTCAGCCAGAAACCTATTCCTTCCACCATTTATCACAATCAGCATCACTCTCAGAGCACAGGATGCATTAAACACCAATTACAGTTTTTTATTCTGCAGGTGAGCTTACTTGTTTAGTTTTGTTTTGTTTCCAGTCATGGCACATTTGCTGCTTTTATTCCTCAGAATCCCTAGCTTGGATTATTTTTCCTCCAGTTAAGGGTTGCTTCACATAAAAGCAGACTGCAAACATATCATTTTTAGATGAGCCACCTGGATATTATCAGTGCTGTTATCATTTCCCACTTTTGTATCATTGCATTTCTTTCTTTCCCAGATGTTTACAAAGTCTCTGTCAATCGCCTTTCTTTCCATTTGCTGACAGCTGAGCACCAAACTCTTGTAATTATTTCAGGGCAGTTCACTTCTGTTTTCACTAGCATGTTATAAGATAGTCAACCCATAAGGGATGGCTTCTCAATCTGAGAAAATGATCTTTCTCCCAGTGAATCAGCACCTACACATTAGGGTTGGGCCCCAAAGGGGGCAGGAAACTTTGTGCATAATGAAATGGATGTTATTTTGAAAATGCTCTCTATATTTCATGAATATCCTAATGATGGACCAGATGGGGAAATTTTACTGTAATATACAACAAAACATAGATTACTACCATGTATTATTTATTATTATTTTTATTTTAATCTAGCTATTACCCACTAGCTTGTGAAGTTCGTAGCTCAAAGTGATGTGCCAAGATCCTGACACCCTTGCAGAGATATCAGTCTGCATTAGAAGAAGCAGTTGGTGGTGGCTGGACCATCTGCACCAACTACCAACGTCAGGAACTACATGAAACCAGAAAGCAAGGCAAAGCAGCCACCAGCCCTTGTATAGCAAGAGATTTAATTAACACTGCAGGATCCAGGACAAGGAGAAAACACCAAATCAGGGGCAAACTTGCAGTCTGAAGGCACAATGAGCAATAACTAGGTCATGCCTAGCTGGATCAGGTTTACCTACACTTAGTTTTTAGGGAAGCAGACAGTGAAGGCTTGCTACTGCCAACCTCAAGAGCTGGTGATCACAATAAGAACATAAACTGTTGATCTAAGACTCCTATTGAGGTACCAACTGCAGAAACTTCCAAATCCCAAACAAACCAGGTAGACCAAAAGCTGTACTGCTGTAATTACTGCTTGTTGTAGATTTTTGAATCTCGGTCCACATAGGCCTTGCAAGACAGGATAATTAAGTCATGCGGATGATGTAATTACTGAATTTCACCAAATTCTGTCTTTTGTTGCACTGAAATAACTTATTATGATCAGCAGTTTGAAGCATATAAGCCAAGGGAGATATGCAATGTCTCCTAACTACATAAGTGTGACAGAAACCAAAGTCAGCCAAGGTTTTGCAATGGAACTGCCTAGACCTTTTCATTATAATGAGATCCGCAAAGAAGACCGAAAGACTTTGAAACTCAGAAAGCAATGTTTTATTACAGCTTGAACCAGAACCAAAAAACTGAATAGAAAAAACTTAAAATGACCAATTCGAGCAGAATAGAAACGTGTTCCTAAACATGTCTTCCTCAGTTACAGGCTTGCTTTCCGTCAACTCCGTGACTTTCTAAGTTTGTCACAAACTTGACTAATCCCCCCTGATCCCTAGGAAGTCCTTTCCACCAGCCTCCGAAGTCTGTCTGTCTGCTCCTCCTGAGCTGCAGGCTCCCAGCTCTGTGCTGCAGCTTTTCTACGTGCCACACTCAGCTGTCTTGCAAAGTTTTTCCACCCACGTATGCCCAGCTGCTGGATAGACAGGAACCATCTGCTTTACCCTCCAAGGGGCTGCACCTGACCTAGCCTTCATAAAGAGACATCCTACAACTGGGAACAAAGGAGTAAAAAAATTAATTCCTGTCCACTATGAAAATCTGCAACACTTTAATGATAACCTGTTTATGGGCTTTAGTATAAAGAGAAAGGCTAACCCTAACAGATGCAGCACCATCCTAAAATGAGTTTTTCTGCAATATACACTTAGACAAAACAACATTGTTACTCTCCATATATATTTGACAGTGATGATGAATATATTAGCCATAGCCTTTGTAAAGATCTGATAAAGGAAGAAGGGGCGTAAAGCAGCGGCAATTAGATTTTACAGTTCTTTGCAAAGTTGATGCAACACAAAGTAAGATGTGTTCTTTAAATATTAAAACACAGTAAACACATAAATGTCTCAGCTGCCACCATTGGAATTGGAACAGAAAGGGATACCTAAATAAAATCTCTGAGAATAGCAGAAGACACTGATATATTGGGAGAGGAAAGCAGTGTGAAGGTTTGAATATGGATATAAGGTGGCTAGGTGGAAGGGCCAGAAAAGTGATGTCGATGGCTGAACATAGGCTAACGACGTTCCTTTGGTTCAGCGTGAGGTATGAAGGATGAGAGCTCTACAAAAGCATAGAAAAGCATGGGTGTGGGAGATGAAGAAGGAAAAAAGGACCTGGGCCTCCTATGGAATCAGACCCAAGCAGCTTGCACATGCCTTATGCAAAGGAGTTATTTGGCTTAAATTCAAGTCCAGTGCTGAAAATACATAGTATAAACCAGTCTGTCGGACTCTGCATGGCATTTTATAGATCTGATGTTAATAGAAAGTCTGGGTGTCTTCCCACTCCATGATGGCTTCTGTGATCAGGGTGGCTCTGGCCTGAAGAAAGCAGGGAGATGAGCTATGACCTGGTCTGCTTCTACCTCTTGCATACCCTTAAGCTTTAACTTGGCAGAATCGAAAAGCAAAATGCAACACTACGCAACAGCTGACATTATATGAGCTACCAGCTTGACAGTCAGGAGTGGGAAACTAGTGGGCTCAAAAGAATCCAAAAGAACAGCTAAAGACCATTTATTTCTCTGCCTCGTATGAATTATACCATGAAACTGATGTTTCAACTTAAATAGTATCAAACTAATTATTTCAATTTCACTAAGTAAATTAAACAATCAAACATTTAAAATCATGACACAATATAAAAGAAATCAGACGATCCATAGGCTTAAATTTGAAATGAGTGAGTCAATATAACATGCATTCAGATTCACAACTCTAACCTGACCTAAAAGTGGGTACTTTTGCAATATAATATAAGTGACAGTACCCCTACGTGAGGCTGGAGTAGACTAGTAAGATGCAAACATTTGAAGATAAGATTCTCCATAGCCAGTAAAGATTTGGCAATAATACTGAATTAAACATGCCTTGCACTTGGCTCACTGAGAACATTTCATTTCAGCAGAATTGCAATGTTCACTAATGACTGAAACCTTATTATTTTTGTTAAAATTGTCTGGTATTTGGCTTTATTTGCTTCAGTCGTGGGAGTTCATTCAGTCTTTCTTTTTTATTAGTTTGGGATATAAGGGCTAGCAAAATCCCTGTCAGCTCTGGAGGAACAAACTGTGTGGGCTGAATCTCATCAAATTCACTGATGTTATGCTGATCATGTTTAATATCTGTTCAGGGATGTAAAAACTTTTTACCAGGAGTGAAATTGTACTGACTCTGCCCAGTACCCATGAAAGGAAGCTAATCTAAGGGCAACTGAGGGAATACTATTCACTTGTTAAAAATTCCTATTTTAAACAGATTCTAAAGTTGGCTCTAAGCAAAGACACTTTTTCCAGATTAATAACCCTCTCCTTTCTCAGAATCCTGAGCAGATTTACATAGACCCCTAAAGTCAGTTCATAAAATGTGTTTAAACTGGCGGAAGAGAGTTTTATGATTAAAAAAAAAGTTCACTCTTTTTGAATCTATACAAAAATGTACTCAATTTTTCTATTATACAAGGGAATGCGAATCTATGGATGTGTTTATTATTTACTACCTTTTTTCTGTTAAAATATATTTTTAAATGCAGCCCTCCCTTATTCTCAAATTATTCAATTCCATACCAAAGTGGTGAAAGAGATGTGTCTTTTCAAACCTCTCCTTTGAAGAAAATAAATCAAGAGGCTAGAAGAACGCCGTGGAGCAATTTATTCACAGCTCTGACTTTTCAAAAGATGTAAAATCAAAATGAGTCTGAGGCTTGCATATGCGGGTCCCTGAAGAAGTGAGACAATCTTTCAACCTGCTTTCTCCTTTTCAGGTGCTCGCAGAGCTCCTCTGTTGTTCCTCTGCCTGATCTTCTCCCTCTGAGATCTCAATCTGCTGGTCTCCCTCCTTTCATTTCTTTGCCTCTGTGGTACACGTGTATCTCCCTCGCTTCTCTGCCACTGCGCATTCCTTACATCCTCCAAGGATCTTTCTTGTTTTCAGGCATCCCTTCAGCTGCAGCAGAGCCCTCCTTTTTACACCTGCGGTCGCTCGGCGAGCACCTGGGAGCAGGGGACTGAGGGCTGGTGGTGGGCAGTCAGCCACGCTAAGGAGATACAAGACCTCCCAAGTCCTGCCGAGCCTCTCCTGTTTCCTGAGTGTCGGTGAGAAAATACCTCCTGGCTGCTGTGGAAGGAAGGCTGTGCAGTCAGTGAGGCAAGAAGGAGCGAAAGATCTGATTTCCAAGATCCCAAATGCTTCACCTGAGCCACAGGGTGCGCCTGTTGAGCGCTGCCTTCTGCGGGACGCTGGCTGTGTTCAGTAACTTTTTGGGTCAGTTATATACTGCAGCTAAAAGTTCTGGGCCTGTTCAGATAACTTATTTAGCAGAACTAGAATCCCAAGTGATTAGCTTTCCGAGGAAAATCTTCTACTGAAATATTCTGTGTCACATTCCTCCTATCCTTTAATCTATAGGCAGTGCCTTGAAAACTTATTTGGAGGCAATTTGAATTTAAAAGAGGAAATAAATCCACCCAAATCATCCCAACAGCAGCTGACTTCACTAATCAAGAAAGATTTTTACATAGCCAGGGACGATTCATCAAAGACATCACGAAACCCTCAATCGAGTCACTCAGGACTTTGTAGGAAATTATAAAGTACCTTTCATGCAAGCTCCGTCCAAAATTCATTATTAAGCTAAGTAAGACTGCCAGAAAAGGAGGATGAGGTTGGACAAGTCTTATGTGAATGTAAGGGGCTGTCGTCTTGCACAGAGCCTCAAACAATTCCAACACCCGTACTTCATCCTGACATCCCCCATGGACAACCCTGGAGGACAGAACCTGCTGCCCTCACCCATACTCACCAGCTACATGGCACAAACGCTCTTGTGAGCTCTGTGAGGTGATATGTTTTTTCTCACTACTGGATTTCCATACCCATAGTATTCCATTTATGAACTAAAAGGCCACCTCAGTTGACCTCTTCTGTTTGTTTTTGATTTTGGAATTTTTCTCTATGACAGTGCTGGCTGCCTCAATTCCTAGAGCAAAATCTCAGAGACATCTCACTGAGTAGGAGGATTTTAGCTCAAAATGAGGCTTGTTTCATCACTCATTCTGCATGTGTATGTACAAACTGGTCTCCTGCTTTCTAATCCTTTGCTGAATTTCAATCAAATTTGACAAAGATTCTGGGAGTTTAGTGAAGGCAGCAAGCTAAAGGGCCGTTAGTTCCCCACTGTGACAAAGATGAATAAGATCACCAATTTTTAGGCAATCAGAGACTAAAGCAGTTGAGAGAGAGAAAGAGAGTAAGAGATATGTTGAAAAAAAGGTTTTTGCTTCCTCTGCCCTAAGAACTACTTGCTGTGTTGTTTCTTTCTGTTCCTGAAGCCAGGACCCCCATCATTCCTGACACATCAGCCATTACAATTTCACATGTTTTCTAGGATACACGATGCATTCTGGTTTCCAAAACTTTGTTTTGATTTTATTTTTTTAATATTTGGTTTTATAGTTGGAGAAAAATCTGTGGAGGAAACAAGGGCTGAGAGAAAGAGAGCCTGTTACACCTTATGAGCTGAAATGGGATTTTGCTAAAGTTGTCCTGGTGATATCTTATATGTCAGCAGTCACTACTGGGTGAACTATTGACAGTTTCTGCTCTGCATTATTTTGTTCCCATCCATTGGCTCTGTAAACAGTGTGGCAGGTGACAAACTTCATGGTTCGATGCTTAGCTCTTACTGACAAAAGGGAATCCAGGGAACATGGAGTTGCTCAGAGACCTACCTAGCTGTGAGGCAAGTACGAATCACGTTTGACAAAAGAGAAAAACCTTGATTAATAGAACAAATGTGGATCTTTTCTGCTTATGGTTTAGGGTAATCCTTTGTGTCCTTGAATTAGGAAGGCCAATGTCATGCCAGCTGTATTGGCATGCTTGAAAATTCAGTCTTTAGCAGAGAATAATGATGAAACTTGGCTTTATAGGAGAAAAACTGATTGAGTTCCAAAGATGAAAATATACCCCCCCAAAATAGAAATAATATTAGTAATTAGCTCAAAAAGGGTGAAATTCAATGACTTAATAGTACCATTCAAAGAGTTTTAAGCTGTTTATAATTAAGAAAAAGTTTAGAAGAACAGAATATGCACTCTCCTGTTATGAATGGAGGTAGTTTGGTAGGGGTGTTTTGGCAGCAAAGTAATTCCCAAAATAGAGTACTGGATTCACTCCCGGCTAAAAGGAGCAAAACTTGCAGATGTTGCTAATGCAGACAAAAACCAGAACATATATATGTGACCAGATGCGGCAATTCTAAGAATTACATCTGGCGTAGAACATGTGGCTGGTTTAGCATCACACCAAGAAGTGATACTGAGTACTTATGTACTACATCTTTCTGAAGGCCCTGATTCAGCAAACAATTTAAATACATGCTTAACTTAAATATGTAAGTAGTCCCAGTGGGATTATTCACATGCAGAGGGACATGTTTAAGCAACTTGCTGAATCAAATCATAAAACCCTTAATAATCTGATCTGACTAGGAGTCAACTGACTAACAAGTTTCACCATTTTTTCCTGGAGACAAAAGCTCTTTTATTTTTCTGTACTTTATTTGCTGCACTCTATTTCCTTCAGATTTATTTCTTCTCTTGGGTTTTGGTTTGCCTGCTTCCTATTGTTATTGTTCATCAAATATTTCACATACAAGTGCTTTCCAAAACAAGGCAATCAATCCAGAGCAACGTATTTGTAGTAGTATATAATTAACTGAGTACTTTTCTGTCATGCAATGGCTGTAGGATTTACAAAATTATTTTCTGCATGCATTTATGCTGATAAGCTAGAAAAGTAAATAAAATCTCGAGCAAAAACCTAAAGAGAGCAATAGATGATAGTTATTTGGCCTCACATTATACATAACTACATTTTGGATTTTCAATTATATTCACAACACGATGAGGAGTTGTTAGGAAATTATCCACTTCACTACTTTCTTCTTTCTTCAGCTCTGGACTGTCCCATCTGTCTTGCATTTGTGGATTTTCTTTCTGAGGACTACTAGTGATGGTGCAATGCAAAGGCTTGAGGGCATTCACTGATCTTGGGAAATCAGCAGATGCTGATGTTTCCTTAAATAAAAATAAAAAAGTACAACAAGCAATTTCTTGCTTCTAACAAAGGAGAGAAGAGACATATTTGACAAATAATAGAATAATTTCCCTTTTTTTTTGTTCATACTTTTTTTTCCTTCTTGCTCCGTGATTCTCTTCAACATTAAGACCATTCAACCACATCAGTGTAAAGGAAGCGGTACAATAGCATGCCTTGTTCCCGTTGCCACACATGAGAACTGACTGGGAGACATAGTCAGAAGGGCCATCATCTTCCTGTACACTGCTGGCCGTGCCTTCCTCACTCCCTGGCCTCTCTCCTGACCACCCAGGTCTCCCTTTCTCTGTTTTGCCAGCTCTGGCAATCCTCACTCTTTTCCGTAAGCCAATTTAACATGCTAATACAGTAGAGAACTAGCCAGGGTTGTCACTGCTTTTGCTTTCTGCTGTCAGGGAGGCCCATGGCAGTTCATGGATAGGTCTGGTGATCACCAAAGCCAGTCCAAGACAAGTGGTGGGAATGCATGGCCATGAGCAGGGTGGACAATGGGAGGGGGAAGTGGGAAATCCCTCACTGAACAGCATGCGGCTCTTCAACTGATCCACAAAACTGTGTTCTTAAGATGATGCAGAAGATTTGCCAAAGAATTTGAACAAGAGCCACTGGCAGCATCCACTTTTGTTGGAGAAAATTTCCATATGTGGTTAAGGGATCAAATAGTGCCACGTCTCCTAAGGAAGAGCACCAGAGCCCCTGCTTCCACATCTTCTGCAAATAAGGCAGCAGAACTGGAGGGGGAAAAAAATCATCACAGCAGGTTGGCAATAGTTTGCATGCAAAAAGGGGTTTAATTCTTGAAACTGTTGGTAGTGAGTTATTTACCTAGCTCTAATGCTTTACCTACAGGACTTTATAAGAACATTATAAGGATTAGCTGATGTTTGTGAAGTGCTTTATTGATGAAAGTACTAAGTGTCCAGGACAGAGGCTACTGACACAAATTGCTTTCTGGTATTCTGCATTATATATGCAAGGGAAGCAATGAATTTAAACAGGTTTACTAAAACCCCTTTTGATTAGAAAAGAAATCGCTCGTGAAAATGCTCAAAGAAAGGCAAAGGTCTTCACAGGGAAAGAGGACAGTCCATTCCCTTGTTCTGGTGCAGTAGGACACGCTAACCCACGCCGTCTAAATAACATGCTTAGGATCTTCTTGGTGTGTGAGAAAACTCATTCACTCGACACAGCAATGCTGTGAAATCCTTCCTTGAGAACTAAAAAGCAGCATATTGCAGTTAAGAATTTCATGATGCATCCTGGAAGACAGCCCTTTCAAAGCTGAGCAGAGGGGTCACTAGGGCATTTGCCCTGGTAGCAGGTCACCCAATTAATCCCCGTTTAGGAGAGCAGAATAATTGGTCTCTGAAGTAAAAGGTACTCATTCAGATAAAAACTAGATGTTGTAAACTTTGAGATTTACCTATTCCTAGTTATTAACCTTCATCAGATTTAATTAAGCCCTGTGGGTAAAGCGCAAGCACTGAGAAATTTTATACCCATGTCATCTTTTCTAAAGAGAGGCTAAATACAATGTTCTCTACCCCTTTTGCTTTGCTGAGTAGGAATTCTGTCATACAGTGTTTTCCTGTACATGGTGGAGAACATCTGAGAGTACTCTAGCTGGAGTGACATGCAGTTCTGTGGTTCACATGGAACATTAAGTAGCAACGCTTACTTCAGGAACCCTAGTTATTGCTGCCATATGTCTGTTTACATTAATTCTTCTGTGTAATTCCTCCAACAGCACTAAATATCTGACCAAGTGTGAGAAGCTCCCTACTTTAGAGAGAGGAGACATAGCCCTGAGTATTTCATTCAGTGTCTCAGCAAGCAGAGCACACCTGTATATTGAAAGTTTATCTGGGTATTCACTGTCAAGGCATTTGACGAATACTGAAATTACTGGCGTGTTAGAGCCATACAGGACCTAAACCTCAACAATACAGCATTTTGCATTCAATTCAATTATTTCATTGGAAAGAAGTCTAAAAAAATACCTGATCCTTTAAGATGCACAATTGAGTCAGACATAACTGAGGTGAGGCTGATGTGGGAGGACCATATATACTCCAAACTTCTTATTGGGAAGCTCTTTTCCAAGAAAGAGATATAAGGGCTGCAGCTTGTTTGTCTATAAAGAAAAAGAAAAAAAAAAGAAAAAAGAGAGAGAGAGAAACCTTTTTAAAGTAAGTTTATCAATTTGAAGGGTATTGTACCATGCAACAAAAAAATATGTAGAGACTAAAATGACAGTGTGTGTGATTTTTTTTATTGCTGCAGTTCCTGCCTAGATTTCTCCAGTCTCTGGAGGTTTTACTGTGCTTCAGTGATTCATTTACAAGTCCCATGTTTGCAAGTGGCATGCATGCAGTATTAAAACGTACAATGGTGATTTGCAAACTCTAGTCTTTTTTGTCCTTAGGGAGCCAAGCAGCTCCATGATCCTGCTGGCAAGAATGCCTTAAAGCACGCAACTGGAACTGCCGCTGCTGAGACTGCTGCATTAGAAAGAACCATCCTCAAACCCAGCAGGCAGAAGCATCACTAGAAATACAGGAAGACAGGAGAAAGGGAACTGCTGCTGCTGTAGAAATAGCCACTGCGTAGGACTTGCCACCCTCACCAAGAGAGCAGAAATAAGATCAACCACCACCGTGGTCCAAGGCCGTTTGTAATGAGATCTGCTACCCATTTCATGAGACTCCTGGGATATTTAGGAGGGATGATTTTGAGAGGACTGTAGGAGGCTGTGAGGGAGGGTAACAAGGTCTCTCACTGCAGTTCATTTCTCCCTCTACTGAGATGCCTCTCTGCCTCATCACATGCAGATACCCCGTCCTCACCTCCTCCGAGGCGCAGTGTGGTCCCTGAACAGCTGCTGTTTAGCACGATGTGCCTCCCCAGCATGGCACATGGGGGGAGGATGGTACAGACCAAGGGAAGAAAGGGGTTATTGGACTTTTTGCCTGATAAATCCCCTTCACAAACCCCAACAGGAGAATAGATTAGTGCAAAAGGGAGGCAGTTCTTTCAGCAGGAGCACTAGCCTCTTATTGCATAAGCAAGAGAGTAATTCTGTCACTTAAGGCCAGAAGCAGAGCTGCACGCAGGATGAATGGGTGAAAGCTTCAAAACCTCTCTGAGATGGAAAGAAAACCACACAATTTTGCTGAAAATGTCAGCCTCCCAGAGCCTTCTTCTCTTGAGGTTCTATGTAATCTCGCTTAGCACATGCCAAACACAACAAGGAACTTTGTTCACTGAGTGGGAAGTTAGAAATGCTTCCAGGAGCACTGTCATCACTATCATCTTCACCCACAGGTTCAGAGATGACTCAGTGCATCTGAGGATGCCACTTTTGGAAACCAAGCTGAGCGTGCTGCTGGTGCCAGAGATGGAGCCAAGGTCAGGCTTGCTAAACAGGCATAGCCTTAGCCTCATCAGTCATACACTAGGTCTAGGAGCTCGGGTTATTTGACTTCTTTAATTGAAGAGAAAGGGGGGCTGTGTATTATGGTTCTGCTGATAAAGTCATTACAAGTTAGCCTAACCAGATCTGGCCGTGAATCAATGGTCAGAAATTGTCTGGGTATACCATTGAAATTATGTGAATGCATTATGGCTCTGTATCTGAATGATCACGTTCTTTATTTTCAAAGACTGATATGTAAAATCTCTGCAGCACCTTCAGGCTTCAGTACGGAACATAAAAAAGGCTACATCTCTTTCTTTGAACGCTGTACTGTTTCCATTGCCAAGCTGGTATTCCCTCAAAGAGAGGAAGATTGTTCTCCTTTAAGCTTATTTGACCCTATTTGTTTTATACTGGCCAAGTTATCTGCTACTTCTCATAATTGTTAACGGCCATACTTAAAAATATCTAGAACTCAAGTCCATTTTTAAACAAGACCACATTTTTCCTGATTGTATCTCAAAAGCTAGGGCTGTGATAAAGACAGGGAAAAGCAGCATGAACTGCTCCAGTGGAGCAGAAGAAAAGAAATCGCCTAGGCAAGATTTACTAATACCAGATTGGGTGGCATGGTACGTTCCAAGTGTTTAAAAATAACAGTATGACATTAATGTACCAATGGTGCAAAATCAAAGGACCGCTGTCCTGGTTGGTAGGTCAGGAGTCTGGCATACGCTACTATTTTAAGTGGTAGTAAAGTCTGTGCAGTGACAGTATAACCAAGAAAATGCTACTAGAAAAAAATGTTGCTCTGTTACACCGGTGACTGAAGGGAAATTTTAGTTGCGAGGCTGGCTGTGCATTGCAGGTTGAATCTGTTCTACTTGCTATGTATTTATTCTGGCAAAAAAAATGCACACGTAAATGTTCACAAGCGATGTGGACATGACTAAGGGCTCATGGGTACGCGAGTAAAATCCATTAGTCTGAGCAAGGTAGCATGTCTGTGTCTTGTTATTATCACTTGGCTCTGGGGGCAAAGTGAGGTGATTGTGAATTAGCTGCAATAGTTATTATTCTATATTTGCCACTGCATTTGTGACTCCCATGTTAATAGCAATAAAATAAAGAAGCTTACAAAAGCAGAAGCCTGCTTTGTCAAGCATAGAGATATCTGAGTGGGAAGTCCATGCAGTTTTGTATTTTATTTTCTTACCTATATATCCAATCACTCAGATTTGTCAAAGCAAGGTAAAGAAATCCATTACCCATCTTCAAAAGCCTTAATCTAAACTTTAAAAGTCTTACTTCCTTGATTCCCAGTAAAATGGACAAATTTCTCTCATTAAGAGACTGCATGATCAGAATTTTGTGAACAGTGTGAATTTCCTATTAAAGTTTTGCCATTAGTTAAATATAGAAATGGCAGAGTAACTCTCAGAGTGGATCATTTTAAGTCTTCTAAGAGGATTAAAATATCTGATTCAGAGACACAGCCATTAAATGGATGACTTTTCAGAGTAAAGCAAAGCTCAGGCCTGCTCTGATGTTTATCCTGAAACTTCTGTACTTATTAAGGGGTGCTTTGAAGGTATGTTGCCAGTATGTTGACTCTGTATTTCAGCAATACTAAATGTGATTGCTTGTACTTACAATGACTTTTACTTCATTCAGCAAGACATATGAAGCTATAAATAAGGAATGGGATTTTTTTTAGCTATGCTCCCCATTAGCTTAAGTTTACTGGGATTTTTGAAAGCCTTGCTGATGCTCTATTTCAGGATTAGACTAGGAAAATAACTGGACTTTTTCACATCCCAGACTTAAAATCCTAATGTCAAAAGGAAGAGTGTATTATGGCTGCTGTTCATATGGCACTGCTACCCAGAATTCAGACCTGACCCGTGTGCCCGGCACAGTGCAAAGCCTCAGCATGACACGTCTTTCACGCAACAGCTTGTCTTGCCCAGATAAGACATGATGTATCTAAGTAACTTCTGTTATTTACGTTTTGCCTAAACACTTTGTTGATGGTACGTCAATTACCAAAAAAAGAGGTCAAGAATTACTCCTAACTGGTAGCAACCTAACTTACCTGTTGAACTTCCAGTGTTATTTCCACTCCAGTAATAAACTGCAGCACCTTGTCCTCCTGAACTGTATTGTATGTCCTTTTGTAGAAAGAAAAACAGTCATAGAAAAATAGCTTCATGCGATCAAAAGCATCCTTCTAGAATTTGTGCTGAGACACAACCAAGGTATGTCAGCATGCTTTGTGCCAAGTCTGTCTGCCTCTTTTTTTTTCAATTTTTGCATAAATTAAAGCAAGTGAGTAAAACCTAAATATGTAAAAAAATATTGCACATCCTAAGTCAGCTGTGACTCAGCACTAAACTAGACTCTGATCCAAAACCATGTAGAGCCCCAACAGTCCTAACAAGCCCTTTGCTAAACTCCCATTAAACCAAGGTAGAAGTATTCAGGCTCTGCCCTGGAGTACAACCTAAATTAAAATCATGGCAAAATTTATGATTAAAGGAAATAAATGAGTGTCACTCCTCTTGAATTCATTGGACGTGAATCATTACCTTCTTGGAAGTGACAGCTGGAAGAAAGTCTTCAGGCTCTGCTCAGGCCATAACACATTCCCCATGGATTCCTATGGTGATGCGGTAACATGGTTTATCAAAGAATGAATCGGACACGCTAACTGTACTATGTTAACATAGAAGACTACAATTTACAGTGGACAGCTGGAACTGGAAAGTACATTATGGTGCTGCAATTACGCTGGTACCATTTGTCTTATTCTGGATCTTTTTGTTGTTGCAGACCCTTTTGTCTTAGAGAATCACTGCCTTCTCAAGAGTACAGGGATCTTCAGCAGAAGATGCCTAATCCAACACTGGCTTCTCTTGTAATTTTCTTAAAAGCATTCCTTCTAACAAGAAATAAATAGACTTGAAGTGTTGAGGTGAATATATCAAGTGATGCTATTGCTGCATTTATATTCATTCATTCATTCATTCATTCATTCATTCACTCATCTCTTCAAGTTACTAAGTTACTTGCACAAACCTCAGTAATTTAGTTTATAAGCATAATCACACAAAGCTTACCGGCTACATAGAAAAAAGGGTGTGATCTCTTATATTTTAAAATCTCTGTAGTCTTATTTTGTGCTTAGCACTGAAAACCTATTTTCAAGCCTCAAACAGCAGAAATTAGTTCTGTTCATTCCTTTCTTAGATGGAAATTAGATTTTTGGGTTGGGGTTTTTTTTGCTTAAGTACGTTTTTAGCTGGCCAAGGGACAAGCTACATGTTGTAAAGGCTTTCACACCCTGGAGGCATATCTTGAGGCAGATGCTTATGATCCAGTCCTTGCAGATGAAGCTGGGTTCTGTCAGATGTGCATATCTGTGACCATGCCTGTCTCTCTTTGCTCTATTTCTTTTTAGGATTTTTCAAGAGGAGATTCACTGACTAGTGAAGAAGGAACGGGAGAGTCCTTCTGTCTCTGTCACTAACTTCCTCAATTATTACTTCTTCCTCCACTCAAACTTGACAGTGGATAATGAAACAGATCCTTGACTGCTAAAAACCAGCTACTGATGCCGTTTTACTGATCGCCACATGGAGTCTGTCCTGCTCAGGGGGTGCGTGTGTGTGTCTGGTGACTTTCTATAGGTATATTAATCTTATTGTTTCCAGTTTTATGGTTCATGGCATGCATGAACCAGTTCACTCATGTGAAAAAGAAGCATTGAGAGCAACTGAGTTATTGAAAGTTTTTGCCTGAACCTCTCTGTACTAAACAGCCAGATGTATGTGTTGTTCTGTTTTGTTTAACACATCCTTGTTTATTCCCATAGAAAAGCCAAGCCATCTCTTCTAAATTTGTAATCTAATCTCCAATGTTATACAAGTCCCAAGATGTCCAAGGGTATTAAAGTTACCCATTTTTCCCTGATACAATATTAAGAAGTTAAGTTCAAGTTAATCAACATAAAAAGTATAGTTCAATATTAAATGTAAGAAAATGAGAGTATTAAAAAGAAATTGAAGTAAAAATACACATCCAATATTGCCACCCTCAAACGCTCTCCTTTGCACTGAAATTTATATTTTGAATCTAAGTATGGAGTTTGTGTTTACTGTTTTCTTGAAACAACAGAATACTTTTGACAAAAATAAGCAGAACTCCACAGTGTTTAATTGTATTTCCATACCGCATGGAATTACAAAGAGAGTAGGACTGATAAGGGTATTCCCTTGACATGACTACCTATTCCACCCCATACTCTTCAACAACTGTTCTTTAAATAGCAGGTCACTCACAAGGTTTAATTTTCCCAAACTCATCCTCTCTATGCACAGAATAGAAGTAGTGATTAATTTTTCAAAAGGCTTTGTTAGAGCCTTCACTGTTGAAAAATTATGCAGTAGGAATGATAATGCAAAACATGATCGTTGCTGTTGTCTTTATAATGCTTTCTCTTCTGAAGTATTGGATTTCACCAATGGATGTGACTAAATACTAAGTAGAAATTGGCACCTGTTGAGCTGAACATCAGATTTTTTTGAACTGAGAAATAAATATGGCTAGAAATTAAGCTTTTGCCAATAATGACCCTGTAAGAATATAAGTCTTTATGTCTACAAGTCATCATATGCATAGTGGTTTTGTAATGCCTTTTGTTACTGTTTTTGTAACATTGAATAACTAGAAATTTGTGCAACAGAACAACAGATTTTACCAAGGAAGAGGGCACACCACTCCTTCCAGAAAGCAGTGATCAGATGTCCCAGACCACGTCTGGGGACAGCCCTGGCATGGCGGTATCTTGCCTTGAATTTTAACGCACAGCAAGAAACAGGGGAAATAGCAATCATGGCTGTAGAGAATCACTCAGCACCAGAGCTACAGACGGTGAGCAGAAGATGATTCCCCAGACGCCCTTCCCTTCCAATTTTCTGTGCCTTTGGCACTGCCTGTAACTACTTACGCTGAATCTCATGACCTAAATGCACAGGGGGTAGCATTTTTTTAATCATTTAGCTGTAGAAGGAAGATGTGGTTTAAAACAGCACAACCAGTGCCAGGAATAAGAAATTTTAGGAACTGATCTTGCCTCTTGGTGATGTCAATGACAAAACTAATACCCTGATCTTAAACCACTGAATACTGTAGCTATAAAAATACAAAATAAGGAGAGGGGGGAACCCAAGGAATTCTGCAACACAAAGCACTGCCAAGCTATATGGATTTAGTATGTGGGCATTAAGTACTTAGGGCAGGGCAATGCAGGAAATGCTACTTGCAAAAAGCTTACTCGATTTCACATTCAGTTTTCAGGCTGAAAGCAACTAAACAGACTCTAACTGGTTAGCACAGGTCACCCTAATGAAGAGAGCAGCTAGCAAGCAAAGTGCAAGTTCCCCAGCGGGTTTGGTATTTGGTTTGCCCACACACAGAGCAACCCTTCCCAGTATATCGTTACTACTCTTACCTGCACCCCCTGGACCAGAGTTTGTATGTGCATGTCTGCTTGCCGTGCAATCGTTACCTTTCCTCCCTACACTTATTCTTGAGATGAAGCATGAAAGATAAATTACAAAAGAAAAGAAACAGATCAGATATCGCTGTGGTTTCTTAACTCTTTCTCCTCCCTCCTCCCTGTATTTAAGGCCTTATTTAATAAATGCATTCACCTATCCGCAGGATTGTGCCTCAAGTTATGTTTGTGCCACTCTTAGGATATCACTCACTGAAATCCCACAATCTTTAATAATAAGCACCGCGCTGGGCACCCTATGGTATTCCGTTATCCTTTAGTACCACACTTACGACCATACTTTATTCCTTTCCGTGCTAAGCCTCATGACAGATGTCTGTTGTATGTCTCCCTTCAGTGTGCATAAAAGCAGCAACTGTTTTGATTTGCCCGTTGATCCTTTGAGTTTTACTTTGCTTTAATCAAAGGCTGACAAAGCATTCCGGCAAGACTGCATGAGAGTAGATGTCCAGAAGAAACACAAGTGTAGGGTGTGCCCTCTGAATTAAGCAGTATGAAAACAGTGTCTCTCTCCAAAATGAAGATAAGTTTGAAGAAAAAGGATAACAAATAGAGCCTTTTTATTGCAAAATGGGAACATCCATAACGTTTCTCTAAGCACAGAAAGTTAATGTGGGCACCTATAACAACTAGATATTCCTATTCTGCTCCAGGTAATCATTTAGAAAAATTAAAACTGTCTCACATAAGTATGAGGAGATTACTAAAATGGTAGGCAACGGTGCAAGGATAGAAGTAGAACTAAAATAAAATTATTTTAAAATATAGCCTTTATGCAAGATGTCAAGTCCTAGTCAGATTATAAAAGGGATTAAATAACTTCAAAGGAAAATTAATACATAAAGTTGATTCTTAATATCAGAACCTGGTCTGCCTGAGCACAAATGTTATAGTTTCTTTAGATCTCAAAAATGTTAATTTCTTTTAGCCTTCTACCAGCACAAATTGCCTTGCTGGATGAAGGACAAATGCTCATCAAGTAATTTTCTGTTTTTACCTAGCTCAAACCTCTGTGTTTCTTTACAAGACAGAAAATATAAGGAAGGTAGATGCTGACATATGATAAACTGTCATCATTTTACTGGAGATATTCAGTAATTCTCTTGTGGCTATTTATAGTCATGCTGGAATTTTGGAAGATTTACCAACCTGCTGATATTGCCTGCCCTGTGGAAAAAATAAACCTCCTTACACATCTCAAATGTTTTTTAAAGCAGTGAATAAAAATGCAGTAGAACTGAATGTTCAGAATTTTTACAGCATCTTTTTATCCCTCCAATTATTTGTTTTTCATATTTTAATCTCAGTCATTTTATGTTGCAGCAGGATTGTGTTTTCTGAACACAGTCTTAAACTAAATTGAAGCTAGCCTTATTCTTTCCCAGACTTCATCCATTTTGGATCATCTATAGAACATAACTGCCCCATGAAAGCTGTGTGGTTTTTAATTAAGTTTATTTTAGGAGCCCCAAACTAAGGACACATGTAGTGCTAAAGAAGTATAAAATTTAAATAGTGCAAATCAAAGCTAGATCATTTTAGTGGTGTTTTTACTTTGAAAACCAAATAGGACCAGACTACCCAGCTCTCTTAGCCTTGAAGGAAAGTTCTTATCCTGAATTAATATAATTACAATGAAGTTAAAAACAAACTGATACTTTCCATTGTTCTTTGATTAGACCAGGATTAACTGAGAGTTATTTTTCTTGTACCAGATTTTTCCCAACCTTTAGGGCTTTTTCAGAACGTCCTGACTTCAGACCAACTGAAACTACTAATCAGTATACCACTACTGGGTTTATAGTGTTAATTTCTAGTGTAAGCCTCCTGTTGTTTTTTTGTTGTTTTTTATTATCATCCAGATACATCTTTTTAATTGTAGTGACAGTTGTGTTCACTGGTAGGTACAGGATAATGAGGAGTCCTGGCCAGATCTCTGGGATTAAGGGTGATAATAAATGGCATTAGACATAGACCTGTAGTACAGCATGAAGCAACATGAGGCTTCACAGATATTTTGTGTCAACAGAGGAATGGCAGGACTCAGGAATCTTTCTGGGCTCTGGGGAGAGCTGGTCTATGCTGGCCCCAGTTTATTATCTGTCTTGCTCCCTGTTTCTTTGCCAACTCTGGTTTCTTGTTCACAGCTGGTTTTGGGGTTTTGGGGTTTTTTTTGTCCAGGTTATCCACATCCTTACTGCATACAAGTAGTCTCCTCAACCTTGTCTGTCTTTCTCCAGACTTCCAGGCTGTGGCCGTCCACCTTCTCCTCTTCCTCTTTCCTCATCCAAGCCATTTCTCTTCTGTGTTGTTGCCTCTATCCATGCACCTTCTTCTATCACTTAGTCTTACCAGCACCTCACAGTAATGTCCCTTTTGAGCCCCATGAGTACTCCTTGCCTCCCTAGGCTTTATCTTGATGCCCAGTTCCAAAGCGTCCATCAGGATTTCATGTCTAATGTTTTCCCACAGGAACAAAGGGATGAGATCTTATGGCCCAAATGCCTTTCTTTTTTACTGTAGGAAACTACTTCCTAAACCAGATCAAACTCCAGACAAAACTTAAATATTGTTGCTTTCCTGTTGGAAAGCTCCAGACCTCCTTTAGCTTTCAGACCAAACTTAACCAGATTAAGTTTATACCCTTTTCCTTTGTGCCAATATTGTCCACATCCAATGTTAAGTGATTTCCTTAAAAACAGCAAGCACACAGAATCACAAAGCATCACACAATGGTAAGGTTTGAAAGGGAGCTTTGGAGATCATCTAGTCCAAGAAACCTGCCAGAGTAGGTTCACCTAGATAGGGTTGGACACAAAGGCATCCAGGTGGGTTTTGAATATCTCCAGAGAACGAGACTGCACAACCTCTCTGGGCAGCCTTTTCAGTGCTCTGGCACCCTGAAAGTAAAGAAGTTCTTCCTTATGCTCAGATCGAATTTCCTGTGTTCCGGTTTGTGCGCATCGCCTCTTGTCCTGTTGCTGGGCACCACTGAATAGAGTCTAGCCCCATCCTTTTGACACCCACCCTTTAGATATTTATAAGCATTGGTGAGATCCCCTCTCAGTCTTCTCTTCTACTGGCTAAATGGATGCAGGTGTCTCAGCCTTTCCTCATATGAGAGGTGCTCCATTGCCTCGATCATCTTTGTAACCCTCTGCTGGACTCTCCAGTAGTTCCTCCTCTTTCCTAAACTGGGGAGCCCAGAACTGGGCACATTATTTCAGATGAGGCCTCACCACGGCAGAGTAGAGGGGGAAGATGACCTCCCCTGACCTGTGTCACGTTAAAAGGAAACGTAATTTCCATATTTGTATGTCAGAGTCCCAGGACTTTCACTGACCTCTCTATCAGAGTCCCAGCAAAGGACTTTCACTGATTCCTTGATCAGATTCCCAGCAAAGGGACTTTCACTGAGTCAGACTCACAAAAATTGAAATTAGTTACTTATTGAGAGCGACAGAACAGATTCGAGATTTCCATTGATAAATTCACTGCCTGCAATAGTGCTGTTACTTAATATTGCTAGCAATTATAACAATAACAACCCGGGGGTAACATTCACCAGAGGGTGAAAGGCGCAGCGTTTACCCAAGGTGGTGTCCCTGCCTGGGGTGGAGGAAGAGACTGCAGCCCGTCGACTGGTCCATCAGGTGTCAAGATTCTTCTCTCCCAATTTAACAGTCATTTTCTCTGTCTTTTGATCCCCAAAATTGCAAGGTTTCCCTCCCCTAGGTGACGTATAGTATAATTCGGGTGGAGAGATGAGTGCTATAGTCATAGATGTTTAGCATGAACTCGAGAATCTTCATTAGCATATACAGGGGTGTCAACTTTAATATGCATTTCACAGGTAATGAAGCAGAGGTCAGCCATCAGGCACAGTAGCCTTTCAAAAAACAAAGAGCTACACAGATTCCTGTTATCTTCTCTTCACTGACGAAAAGCAGTGCTGTCCTGCCTACACAGGGTCCCTCCTTATCTGCATCCTCTGTTGGCCAGGCGAGTCTCCACTCCTCTGGCCTGCACAAGAGATAGCAAGGCCAGTCTTAATTGTTCTTTGAGCCCAGAAACTTTACCTCATTATCCAAATTCCACAACCTGCTGTCCACACTCTTTTTAATGCACCTCAGGATACCATTGGCCTTCTTGGCCACAAGGGCACATTGCCAGCTCATGGTTATCCCAGGTCCCTTTTCGCACAGCTGCTTTCCGGCAGGTCAGTCCTTAACCTGTGCTGGTGCATGGGGCTCTTCCTCCCCAGGTGCAGGACCCTACACTTGCCCTTGCTGAACTTCATTAGGTTTCTCTCCACTCAGCTCTCTAGCCTGCCCAGGTCTTGTTGCCCAGGTGGCACAACCTTCTGGTGTGTCAGCCACCCCTCCTAGTTTTGTGTCACCAGCAAACTTGCTGAGGGTACACTCTGCTCCCTCATCCAGGTCATTGATGAATATATTGAACAAGGCTGGACACAGTACTGACCCCTGGGGAACACCACTTACAAGTAGTAAGATTGTTATGGGGACACGGTGTCAAAAGCCTTGCTGAAGTCAAGGTAGACAACGTCCAGTGCTCTCCCCTCATCCACCCAGCCAGTCATGCCATCGTAGAAGGCTATCAGATTGGTCAAGCATGATTTCCCCTTGGTAAATCCATTTCCTCCTTTTTATTTTTACTGACCTAAATAAACTATGCTCTTCTAATCCCCCCCCCCCCCCCCCCACCACAAACCATATTATCCTCCTCTTTTTTCTTT
>VZSF01001888.1:306809-333563 GCA_013398295.1 Chionis minor | reverse complement strand
CCCCCCCCCCCCCCCAAGTAAAGTTTTCCATTACCCATTCATTTTAATCCTCCTGCTCTGTACCTATTCAACTCTGGATTCATCTTCATTAACTATAACCACCCAGAATAGAACAAAATATTACAGACAGGGTCTTACACATTAGCACTAATACTTTCCTTTCAGTACTGGAGATGCTATATTTTAACCTTTCACATATATATTTGAGGCTATGTATGTCAGACTGATGTCTCATATATTCCCATTATAGACTTATACTCCCAGTTTCTTTATCCCCATTGATTTTTAAGAGTTGAGAAATTCCAAATTTATTGATGAAATTTGTGTTATTCATCACTAATCCCACTTTCAGCTACTGTACTGAACCCTATTTGTGCCACTCTAGTTGTCAGTGATATTCTCAAGTGTAGTCTGAATGATATTCTAACTCTTCTTGAATATTGTCAGTGTCTCACAACTGCTTGTTATCAGCACATTTAGCACGTTGCCATTTTTGGTGTCAAGGTCATTAATAAAAATAATGAGTTCTGTTTCAAGACTCATCGCTCTCCAGCCAGATAGATGCTCTTTCAGCAGAATCTGGAGCTCCCTCTCTAGTTTTTTCCTTACTAATCTTATAATTCTATAAAAACTGCATCTTCTACAGTTTAACTAATAGTTTTTGATGTGGCATCAGGCTGAAACAAGGCAGACTAAGAAAATACAGTATCTCTAATCTGTAAAATCAATTCCCTAACAAAGAAAGGTGTGGTCTGTATACTGTGAGGTGTCTTCAGCAGACTCAAGTTGTATTTTATGCCATTTTCACTTACCTTCTGCTTTTATTCTTCTCACAAATGTTTCTGCTAAGACATACTGTCTCTAGGAGGCCAAACACATGAACCTTTGTATAACACCCATCTCCTACACACACACACTTGTCTCAAGGACTTTTATTGTGTTTGTTATTACTTTGTTACATAGTCCAAACCCACAAGATAATAGCTTGTGTTCAAACTCCTTGCTATGAATCTTACAAACTTACGTGTCAATTCTTTCTGTATTCTGCAACATGCAGTGTGTCCAACCACAGTCACCCAAGTGCATGGTGCTCTTTGTATGCTGCTTCCAGTTCAGATGAGCTTCTTTCCAGTTCTGAACTCTCACCTCCTTTATAGAATCATAGAATGGTTTGGGTTGGAAGGGACCTTCAAAGGTCATCTAGTCCAACCACCCTGCAATGAACAGGGACATCTTCAACTAAATCAAGTTGCTCAGAGCCCTGTCCAACCTGACCTTGAATGTTTCCAGGGATGGGGCATCTACCACCTCTCTGGGCAACCTGTTCCAGTGTAAAAAATTTCTTCCTTACATCTAGTCTAAACCTCCCCTCTCTTAGTTTAAAGCCATTACCCCTTGTCCTATCACAACAGGCCCTGCTAAAAAGTTTGTCCCCATCTTTCTTATAAGCCCCCTTTAAGTGCTGACAGGCTGCAATAAGGTCTCCCCGGAGCTCCCTTGTCCCTGAGGGCAGTTACCCAGAGGATCCTATTGGCTAACTCCTTGGAGAGCTGGAAGTTTGCTTTCCTAAAATTCAGGGCCTGACTTTGCTCTTCCCCTGAACCATATCCCTCAGGACTACAAACTCCACCAATATGTGATCACTGCAGCCCAGGCTGCCTCCAATCTTGATGTCACCAATGAGCTTGCTGTGTTGGTGACCAGCAGGTCCTGTATTGCATCCCCTCTGGTAGCGCTGTCTATGACCTGCCTTAAGAAGTTAGCCTCAATACATTCCAGGAGTCTCCTGGATTGCCTACAGCTCGCTGTGCTACTTTTCCAGCAAATGTCAGGGTGGCTGAAGTCCCCCAGCAGGATGAGAACCTGCAAATGCAATGCATCCTGCAGCTGGAGTAAGAAGGCTTCACCAGTAGGCTCCCCTTGGTTGGGTGGCCTGTAGTAGACACCAACCACAAGGTTTCCTCTGTTGCCTTCATCTCTTATTCTTACCCATAAGCTTCCAACCTGCTTGTGGCTATCCTTCAGAGACAGCTCTTCACACTCTATCCATTTCTTGATGTAGAGGGCAACGCCTTCACGCCTCCTCCCTCGCCTCCAAACAGCCTGTAGGCATCGATAGCCACACTCCAGTCATGGGATTCATCCCACCAAGTTTCAGTAATGGCAACTAGGCCATAGTTTTCTAGCAGCACAGTGGCTTCCAGCTCCTTCTGTTTGTTGCCCATGGTGGATGCATTGGTGTAGAGGCACTTCAGGTGGGCTGTTGGCCATATCACTTTCTTAGAGTAACAACCCTTAATTCCTTTGAGGAATGTTTCGCTGGCGTTTTCTCATTGGCTCCTATTACCTCAGGAGTCCCTGGCTCATTTCGGTAAGACTTCAAGTGTGCTGCAGTGTAGCCAGCATGTCTCAGAGCTACAGGCTGAGGACCTTCGCTAGCACCCTGTCCCTCTAACCGTGGTGTGCCATTCCACCTCTTCCCACAGACAAGCCTAGTATCATCCCTCTTCCCCCTTCAAGCCTAGTTTAAAGCTGTCAATGAGCCCTGCCAACTTGTGACCAAGGTATCCTGCCTTCAACTCTGTATTAAACATCCCATTGTCCTTGTAGAGACCAGTATCTATTAGCTAGTTCTGCAGATGTTCAGAAACAAGAACTATTCATTCAGCTGAAATAACAAATATTCAGCTTATCTGCAAACTGGATCCCACAGTGAAAAGCCAGAACTGAAAAAGTGAGTGACCCCCAGTTGGCAATCATTCACCTCACTTCACACAGGACAGAGAGAATCTCATTCCCAATGCCAGAGAATTCAATTATTTAATTTCTCCTCAAGCCACAGTTCACAGTCCAAGACTATGTGTGTGCCCAGATGGTCCTGTTCTCCTGCTAGCTTTGGCTGTTGTTATTCCCTGCTCCAAATTGGTTACAGGGCTTCAAACAAGTTAGCTACACGCAGTCCACCACTAATCTTCTGGGTGAAGGAAAGGCTTGCAGGGATATTTCCAATGCAAGTGGCAGTCAGGCTTGCAACAATGCATCTGGGAAGGACGTGGCTCACAGGTCTGGCTCACAGGTTATCTCTCTAGCTGACATTTAACAGAAAACATGAAACTCAGGACAAGATAATGGTTCTGAAAAGTGAGTTTAAGTCAACATGATACACCTTCTAGATGAAGTTTGGATTAAGGACACACAATTTTATTTTTGGGGCCAGAACTTGGACTGGCGCCGCACCCTGCTGAGCACCCACCCTGCTTACCTGCTGATTTGTGCTCTAGCATGTGTCAGCTGGCTCTCCAAGCAAGGCAGCTTATGTGCAGGACCAGGGTATGCCTCAAGTCTGAAAGTTGCACTGACAAGCAGTTGTCATGGGCCACGCTCAAAATGACTCATCACCCAGTCTACGAAGGGTGTCCCAGCAGGCTTGGCCCCTCCTTGCATACCATCCCACTCTTAGCATCTCACCGCAAAAATGGCATCCCTGTGTTGGAATAAACCGAGCTAGAAAAGAATGCTGGGGGACTCTTGTCAGAGGAGAAGCAGCATCTCAGAGAGTTAGGCTGCTTGGGGCAGTATGGAGTAGACAGGGCTGAATAAGACCCCACACGCAAGGTAGAGCCTGCATGCCAGTTGCTCAAGCAACTGAGGAAACTCAAGCCCAGCTTCCTGCAAAGCCATCAAAGGGATATCATGCACCCCTGGACACCTTTAAAACTATTGCTCTCCCAAATGGTGTCAAAATAGTGGAGGAATCTTGGCCACTGTGAACACAAGTACAGCAGGGTCTGACTATAAATGGTTTGTTCAAAGTCAAGTAGGAAACCTCTTGGCAAAAAAGGAAGAAAGCTTAGTTTTTCCAAATTTCAGAGATAATTTCAGCCATATTTTTTCACAGTTTAAAATAAAAATTAAAGCTTCGCACTTCAAGATGGGTGAACTATTCATAGCAAATAATGTAGCCATCAAACAGAGACTTTTAGTCACTTGATGTATTATCAATGAACAGCCTGATTTTTATGAATATGCTCATTAGTTGTAATTGTTTAACAAATGATTTATCTGAAAAAGTTTCATCCCCTGAGTTGCCTCTGATCCACTTGCCTTTTGATTATTCACTAGATGTGGTTAATGATTATTTCGCTCGCTCATAGAATAAGTGAAATATTATCAGTATCTGTGAACATTTGCAGCATGAATATTCATTTGTGAATGCACATGTTATATGACTTGTCATTAAAGGTATCCATTACTGTACTATGAAGAGTAGTTTGACTCTTTTTTAAAATAAATGTAATCTATTGTGGCATCTATTCATTAGAAAGGTTACTTTAAAAAATACAACTAAG
This sequence comes from Chionis minor, assembly GCA_013398295.1. Lineage (NCBI taxonomy): Eukaryota > Metazoa > Chordata > Aves > Charadriiformes > Chionidae > Chionis > Chionis minor. The sequence goes on along the minus strand of VZSF01001888.1, from coordinate 329,214 downwards.
TAATTACCTTTAAATGTTAATTCATCCCTTGCTGCAAATATTTTTCCTTTTAAATACACATTTTAAATACTGCTAGAAACATAGGAATGGGCTTCTTAACTCTTACACAGCTGAACACACCTTTTAGCATGGGTTATCTTCAGAGAATCATCATGTCTACACTGAAACCCAGCAGTATAACAATTTGCTTTCACATATACTATGTCCTACTGAAAGAATTTACACTGTAGGAGACTGAGAAAAGTGGTGCACAAAAGTTTAAAAAAAAAAAAANAAAAAAAAAAAAAAAAAGAGAGAGAGAGAGATTGGGAGAAATTGTAAATATTCACAGGAAAAACTAAATTCCACAGAAAACAGAAAAATGCCATAAAGAAAATAAGGTGGCACAGTTAAAAAACTTCACAGAAAGGAAAAGCTTGTAACAGTAAATGACTAAAAAGAGGAAGACATTGAAGCTGGAAACTCTACTTGTAATTCAGACATATTAAAGGAAACTTTAGATCCATGTACAAGACTAGCATTAATTTGTTTACACTGGAAAATATTACACATTTTTTTGGAATTATTTTTTTCTTTATCCAGAAATAGCACTCTGAGTGCAACTTCTGTGCTGTTTCAATTGCTTCTCACATGTAAAATCAATATCTGCTAAATACGGCATACCAAGTGAGGTAGTGACAAATAATGGACCACAATATGATTTGTTAAGAGTATCTTTGATGTTCTGCTAAAGGATATGATTTTAAGTGCTCCAGTCCCTGGGGTACACACAGTGAATTGCTCTTACAAAAGCTGCGCTAAAACTTAAAAAACAGGATTTCAAAACCCATAGAAAGAAATTCAGATCCCTGCTTGGTGCCACAGAGTTTCAGGGAATGGTTATAATGATTGCATAAAATATTTTCACACAGTTCAGTAGGAAGCTGAGAGTCTCTTATGTAGTCACTATTGCTAATGAGAGTATCAAAATTTTTTATTAACCATGAGAAAATAAAGCAGATTATGTGATAAAAGGTAATGTATGTTAAAGCTTTTTCATCCATAAGACAGTGAATATAAAAAGAATAGCAAAACACTGGTGCAAAAGGCAAGGATCTCTTTGGAAGGTGTTACCTGCTTACTTACTGCAGCAATTACTAAGTAGAGATGGATCGGCAGGAGAAACAGGAGGCCTTCTCAGATCTGTCTCCAAAGGAAGGAAGAAAAAAACCTGCACTCTAAGTCTACAAATAGCAAATCCGAATGGGTCAAAAAGGACCCAGTGGATCACACACCATCAGGGAATGACCTGCGTAGAACTGTACAGAGACTAAAACCTGAGGTCTATTGTGAAGGAATGCAAGAACTGAGGAGACTGACTTAGGCTGCTGCGTTGTAAGTACTGTACATCTGCCATCAGGAAGATGGAGATATTTGACAAAGCAGGCGTTTAGAGCTCAGGCTTGGCATCCATGGAGAATCGCACCAGAAGTCTCACTCTTGCTCTTGGATTTTTTGCTTTAGCTCTAACATTATGGACGGGCCTTCAATTATCTGTTCATTATGTACCACTGGAGAGCTACCCTTGGTAGCTGGAAACAGAAAGCCAGAAGAAAAGGTGATACAAGAACAGTCAGAGCAACTAAGGAATCTGGTGTATTTAGAGTGCCTACAAGAGCAGGAGTAAATGGAGAAAGGTCCAAACAAGAATTTGATATCTTTGTGAAGCTGGGTAAAACCACAGCAAAGAATGATAACATGTTTTAAGATGCAGAGTGAATAATAGAGCATAAGCATAGTCTGGAAGCAGATACAGACCAAAACAGTTACCTGCTTTGGGGCAGAGTCGCTATATTTGTGAAAAAACAAAATCATTTTCAAAAAAGCTGTAAACAAGAATGAAGTGGACTGCTAAGAAGAAAAGCGTATAAATTCTCCAGAAAGAAAAGGATTCAGCAACAATCATGATCGTTATGATAACAGCATCACTAAGGATTTTCTAGTGGAAGAATTAGGTCCAGCAACTTGAATAGTACCTTGAATATAAATGGAGCATATGTTAATTTTAAATGGGACAATAGATGTCAGGTCCAGTTGCACATCAAAATTATAATTAAAAATTTAAAAGAAAACCTAGTCATGTGGAACACTGGGGCCAAATCTAACATTTTATATTGGAAAGCCTACTTCTAGTGTGAATATTTGTGAGTAGGCTATTAAGAGAAGCAAAGTCCTGCAAGATTACATAAATTGGCTCTGGTCATCTTTCCCATGCTCCACTTTATGTAACTGAGCTTGATTTTAGGACTAATACCTTGAAAACTATGCTGCATATGAAGGTTAAGGTACCAAAGTAAAACAAGGTATTTGAATGTCTCACTGTAAATTATTCCTGTCTGGTTCTTCTGTCCTAATATAGATGTTTTAAATTTTCAAAATATAACTGAAGCTATGCTACCTATGCCCAACTTATTGATATATTATTCATACAACACAGATTGAAGACAAATTGCCTCAATAAATTGTGTTATTTCATGCAACAGTAGGTATAACATTGTTGTTTTCATTGTGTTGGAATCATTGGAAAGATATTTGATTGTTGTAATGTCATAGAGATATTTTTTTTTCCGTTTAGCACCAAGCAGTTTATTGCTTTTAGCTGATGTTTTGATTTTTGTTCCCCTGCCACCAGATATCCCATTTACAAATCACAATCATATGACTTCCTTTACAGTGAATGAATACTACTTTGTAAAAATCTCTAATAGAATTTAATCGAACACATTGGAATATTCAGCGTTCTATCCTGGAATTAAAACAGATACAAATTTCCCCCTCTCTAAACCAGTGGTGAAAACATGTTTATTATAATATGACACTTACGAATAGAAGATTTGCTTAGATTCTCATTTGAAATACTGTAGCATCAGTTACTGGAATTTTACTGGCTTAAAAAAATCTTGAAGGCATGAAGTAGTTACGGAAGGCACAGGAGCCAGTGGGAAAACTCAAATCCCAATATTTGCTGCTCAGACTTAAGAAAATCTCATCTGAAGCCTGATTGGTTTATTAATTGATTGATTTTGTCCAAATCAGTGATGCAAGAAGTATTGCATGAGCAAATTTGGGAATTTCCTGTATTTTGGCTAAATATCTCCATAAATATTGTATATCTAGCCAGGGTGTCGGATATCTATATACTGATACCATTATTATATGTGGATAGAGACGAATGAACAGGATTCAAACAGGAATAACATTTCAAGATTTGAAGGTACTGACGGAACTTGTACTACTTTCTCCAAGTGTCAGGATACAACCCAAAATGGATGGTGACAGCCTCTCTCTAAAATAATTTCTTGTCTTTCTTGTGAGTTTCCAAATATACGACAAAAGAGAGGGAGAAAAAAGAGACAAATATAGATGCTGATAATTATAGAAAAAGCCTTCTGGCATGTCCAGAAATAGAATGCAAACTTCTGACTCATAGGTCTGCTTCCTGGCCATCAAACCACACTGCATTTCCTAGAGGCTTATTTTTATTGAGTAAATGCATATTTCATAAATGCTAAGATTGAAATGTTTTGTAAAATTGTCACCAAAATCTCATTTTAAGTACTGTTAAGAGTTTACTGTGTTTATATGCATTTGAGAACAATGCCCCACAAGAAAACCCCCAGACTGCAAGATGTTACATCATTTCATTACTAATGCTTAATATTTTAAAAATATTCCATATTAATCTATCTGAGCTGGGCTATGAAAATCTTTCAAGCATAAGTAATTGGAATTTTGCAAGGTTCTTCATCTTATTAGGAAACACAAAAATGCCAAATGATAAAGGTGTTTTCATGAACAGAGACAGTATCATGCTATTGCAAATGAAATTAGTTTTAGTGTAGCATTTTGTCAAAATACAGGAAAGCTCTGTGTCCCTGATCTTCATTATCCATTCTCGCTGACTTTATTACAGTTAGGAAGACAATCTGTGAATAGTTTGAAGGAGATTTTAATTAAATAAGCCTAAATATAAAACATTCTGTTTTCTAAGGAATACATGGGTTTGGTATCCTAAATGTGTGCCCCACGTAGGTAACACTCAGTTCACTTGAGTTCTGGAAGCTCACTTTTTGCATACAGGTATCACCTTGTTCCTCGGATATGTAAATTATAAGGAGGGAATACATAAAAATATAAATATATGTAAAAATATAAATATATAAAAATACAAATATATATACAAAAATAAGGAGGGAATTATAAGAACTCCAGTTCTGGGGCCCCCAACACAAGAAGAACATGGACCTGGTGCAGCGGGTCCAGAGATGGGTAACGAAGATGATCAGAGGGCTGGAGTATGTCTCCTATGAAGACGGGCTGAGAGAGTTGGGGCTGAGAGAGTTCAGCCTGGAGAAGAGAGGGCTCCAGGAAGACCTTGTAGCAGCCTTCCAGTACCTAAAGCGGGCCTACAGGATAGATGGAAAGGGACCCTTGATCAGGGAGTATAGCGATAGGATGAAGGGTAATGGTTTTAAACCAAAAGAGGGTAGATTTAGATTAGATATCAAGAAGAAATTCTTTACTCTGAGGGGGGTGAGGCACTGGAACAGGTTGTCTGGAAAAGTTGTTGATGCCCCATCCCTGGAAGTGTTCAAGGCCAGGCTGGATGGGGCTTTGAGCAAACTGGTCTAGTGGGAGGTGTCCCTGCCTATGGCAGGGGGGTTGGAACTAGATGATCTTTAAGATCCTTTCCAATGCAAACCATTCTATTATTCTATGAATACAAGTTCAGTAAGCACAAGAAATACAGATCTAGAGCCCTGCATGTGTGCAGGTTTGTAGAAACACTATGCATATATACAAACATTCATTGTATGTTATGACTTTGGGTGGGGGGAAAACAGCACAATGTTATATTTTAACAAATTTTTATAGATGGGAAAGTAAAGGGTTTGGGGTTTGCAGAACATCGCTTTCCCTTCTGGGAGCACAGGCAACCAAACAGTCTGGATGATCTACGCGGCACAGAGGAAACAGATATTCGGGAGAATAGCCTGGCTACAGCCAGGGACATTAAATGGGCAACAAAAGGAGACAGAAAATTCCGCTCCTATTTAGTTCAAAATCAAAATACCAGAAGAAATGAAGACTCTCTATATGATGATGTATGTGTAATAGGTGAGAGATATTGAGACTACTTGCTTATGAGCATATGTTTCACTTACTGAAAGTGGGTGGAGGGGAACATATTAATCAAATGTTTAAAAACTTGATATATTAGAAGGAATGAAACTGCAAAAGTAATGGAGGAAAGGTGTTGTTAGTCATTCATCATGCACAAGTTATTGACAGCCTGGGACCAAAAGGTCTTAAATCGTCACGCAACAGCATTCCAACAGAAAAATCACAATATGGATACAGCTGGTATGCACAGACCAGTCAGTCTCACCCCCATCCCTGGAAAGATGATGGAACAGTTCATTCTGCGTGTCATCTCCAAGCATCTGGAGGAAAAAAAGGCTATCAAAAGTAGTCAACATGGATTCACCAAGGGGAAGTCATGTATGACTAATCTGATAGCCTTCTACAATGGCATGACTGGATGGATAGATGAGGGGAGAGCAGTGGATATTGTCTACCTTGACTTCAGCAAGGCTTTTGACACCATCTCCCAAAGCATACTCATAGGCAAGCTTAGGAAGTGTGGGTTAGATGAAAGGACAGTGGGGTGGATCGAAAACTGGTTAGCAGGTAGGTCTCAGAGGGTTGTGATCAGTGGGGCAGAGTCTGGTTGGAGGCCTGTGACTAGTGGTGTTCCTCAGGGGTCAGTGCTGGGTCCAGTCCTGTTCAATGTATTCATCAATGACCTGGATGAAGGGATGGAATGTACCATCAGCAAGCTTGCTGGTGACACGAAACTGGGAGGGGTGGCTGACACACCGGAAGGCTGAGCTGCCATTCAGTGTGGCCTGGACAGGCTGGAGAGTTGGGCAGGGGAAAACCTAATGAAATTCAACAAAAGCAAGTGTAGGGTCCTGCACCTGGGGAGGAATAACCCCATGCACCAGTACAGGTTGGGGGCTGACCTGCTGGAAAGCAGCTCTGCAGAGAGGGACCAGTGGGTCCTGGTGGACAACAGGATGACCATGAGCCACCAATGTGCCCTTGTGGTCAAGAAGACCAATGGCATCCTGGGATGCATCAAGAGGAGTGCGGCAAGCGGGTCGAGGGAGGTCATCCTCCCCCTCTACTCTGCCCTGGTGAGGCCGCATCTGGAGTCCTGTGTCCAGTTCTGGGCTGCCCAGTTTAAGAAAGACAGGGAACTGCTGGAGAGGGTGCAGCAAAGGGCCATGAAGATGATGAGGGGGCTGGAGCATCTTTCTTATGAGGAAAGGCTGAGGAAGTTGGGTCTTTTTAGTCTAGAGAAGAGAAGACTGAGGGGGAATCTCATAAATGTTTACAAGTACTTAAAGGGAGGATGCCAGGAGAAGGGGGCCAGTCTTTTTTCAGTAGTATCCAGTGACAGGACAAGGGGCAATGGGTACANGGGGGGGGGCGGGGAGGGGTAGAATTCATTACTGTGGGGCCTTTCTCTCTAACTGACAGATGTTTCAGCAAAACTACACTTCTGGCCCTGGAATTTCTACAACTGTATATGAATATTTCCTGACCTGTAAGTGTGTTTGACCTGGGGGCATTGAGTGCTACAGAAAGTGCTTGATTATCAGGCTAGCAGTGCCTAATTCAATGGAAGTGATGGAGACTGATATACATTTCTTATGTGGAAGCAATCAAATATGTAACTGGGTAACCAGTATGTTGTAGACTCAGTGCTTTAACAGGGCCGGCTTAGAAATGCTGAAAATAATTATGAATCAAATTAGTTGAGAGAAAAAATATAAACAGAAGTCATCTGAGAGATGACTGGAACGATTTCACATTGTACTCAGAGTCCACAGTACAAAAACGTGGAAAAAATCCACACTGCCTAAAAAGCAACCTAGTAAGGGCAAAAAAAGCAGGCACAAAATTATATTCACTTTATATACGTATGTATATGTATTTTAAAAATGGAACAGAGGGAATAAATCCAGAACTACTCAAAGTGGTCTGACTGTGGTTCATTATTTTAAAATGTGTATAAACATGGGCTAAACTCTCAACATAGTGCTTATAATAAGATTTTGATGAGAAAACTGTTCATTCCTGTTTAATATTTATGAAATAAGCATTTACTTAGTGAAAGTAAGCCTTTAAATGAAGCAGTGTGGTTCTATGACCAGAATGAAATGAATATAAATAATGTAAGTTATGAACCAAAAGGTATAGAAAATGTATAAAAGGAGAAAAAAGGAGCATGATGAAATCCCTCTAGCCAGCAGAGTTAAAAACAATGCAAATGAGACTTTCAAGTAAAGTAGGAACAAAAGAAATTCTGAAAACAGTGGCAGTCCACTGCATTTTAGATAGAAATTCTGTTTTCCCCTGCCTGCGCTCAACTCAGGATTACTCTGTGGCAATGATGCAGTCTCAGTGTGGGGGGAGGTGGTAGACTTACTCCACTTAATGCAGGAAAGGCAACGTGTTCTGTCAGAAATGTGCTCTTCCAGCAGTGGGATGATGCAGCTAAGCCCTGTGGTGGCATTGCAACAGCTCCCACACTACCAATACTTCGCTCACTCACATGCTGAGGTGTTTCTAAAGGAGCACGTCCAGGTAAGTTGCGTTTTAGACAGGAGCTGATTTTTGTTGTTTTTGAGCTTCCTACTGGGAGCTAGGAGATAATAAAAATAACCTTTTGTTGATTTGTTTTCTCTGAAGACTTCCTGGCAGGCTGTGTGGAGAGGACCTCTATAAGATCTTGCATTCCCACCTCACCTATAGCATGCCAGCCAGACAGCTGGTGAATAGCTGCCTTGTTAACCTTCCAGCAAAACGGTGGAGAGCGAGAAACCTGGAAGTTCAAAGACTACTGACCTGCAGATTAAGTGCCTGGCTCCTTAGCAATCCAAACTCTCTTGTGAATTTGAAGAAAAAAGCCAGCAAGGCTACTAAGGAGCTAGGAACACCAAGGACCAAGGTTCCTCAGTTATGGGTCAGAGTCACATGAATTGGCCTAGAGTCATGATTCTTGGCCTTCTCTTTTCCAAAAGGATTTCTTGATCTGCCAGGGTTCAATTTCATTCTCAAAAGTGAAAGCATCACAAATCCTGCGCAAAGAAACTGTCTACCCAGGTCCTGACGTCAGCTAAAGAAAGAGGTAGGCTAGGACACTGTTATTTTAATGGAGATGATTGAAGCTCTAGCTTCAGTATTGACAAGAAGGGAAAAAAAAATACCAACACAGGGCACAAAGGAGTTTTAGGTAGTGCAAGGTAGAAAAAACCAGCACATCAGCATGAGTGTGTTACTGCAGATGGGAAAATACAATGGGAATGGTATTGCTAGTTCCACAGGCATGGGCACCTAAAGATATTAATGCACTCATCCAATGCCACCTTACCCCAGACAATGATTTGGTCAGGCTGGGGCTTAGGAGTCAACTGTTGGATCATCAGTATGGCAGTGTTGCTTGTGCAGGAATAACAAGGCATTTATAGCATGGCAGTAGAAAGGGAAAGTTGGAGGGATTTCTGTAGGATCTGCAGCCAAAGGAAGGTTTGGGAGCAGGTCTCAGAACTATCACAATATCTGTCATCACCTTGTATCTACCAACATGCTCTTCAGACCTACCTTCAGTCCACAATACCAAGGTCTAGAGATCTTGTTTCCATTTTGATGGACACTACACATACATAAAGGATAGAAGGACTTCTCTACCCAGAGTAGTTTGGTAGACACAAGAAAAAAAATTTTTAAACATCCATCCAATAGAAGTAAATTATTTTTATGTCCTTTTTGGTCCACAAAGAGCACAAGACTTTCTAAAATGATTTGCATGTAAGCTCTTCCTTCTCCTAACCAGTGCATCGTTGATCAGGATCTTGCTTTGTCCCATCTCAGAGTTTTTCACTCATCAGTCAGTGTGATATCCACCTATACCCATCTATAGGCAACCTTTCATGTGATTTGGGAATGCTCAGCACTTTTTCAAGTCAAGTCCCTCCTTTTCTCAGGACTTCTTCCAACCACACAGAATCGATTGTCATACCACTGTGAGTCCCATGCCAGCGTTAAGTTTCTATCCCAGTTCCTCACAACATGCCTGAACTAAAATCTGCAGTACAGTCTTCCAAAAATGGCACTATCCCAGCTTTACTTTCCGGAATACTTAATTCTCTTAAAGCCCAGGGCATTTCAGCAATGTTGGACTGCAAAATCAATGCAGTTTTATGCTGCATTGAAGGTCATGTTTGAAGGTCTTTTCTGTTAAGCAGTCATAGGCCCATGTTTCCCAAAGTGACTAGTGACTTTGGAGGTTTCAGTTTTACAGGTGCTTAATCAAAAAGGCTGTAAAGAACTTGTTTTCTCTGATACTACTGAGGATCTGCCTTAGAAATCAACCCCTTACAGAAAGAAGAAAATGGTTTAAATGAAAAAAAAGAAAAGAAAAAGATGCAAATGAAAAGACAAAGGGGGAACAAAAACATTGGGTCACTATCTCATTGCTTTCCCTACAGTAATTCGTTTTTCCAATTTTCGTATAAATAACCAATTGATTTTGGGTGAGTACATCAAATATCTCTTTTCCTTTTTCTGTCTCTCTTGGAATATGCTGTTTGAACAGTTACTTCAGACACATGTATTTTAAACTATTTACTTTAAATTGTGATTTGCATACTAACAAGTATTCAAATGTAGTTGTAATTATGGTGTTTGGGAGTGACAAACACCAGGAGACCATCTATCAAGCTAATTTATCTCCCTATCTACAACAGTATCTATCCATTCACTGTTCATCTTTTACAGTATCAGAGATAATATGGTATTTACAGTGTTATATATTTGCCAGATGCATATTAATTAAGGGAGAGGAGATTTAAATGTGTCTTTGGCTGGTTTCTTCATTCATTGAGCTGTCTTGAGAAATACTCAAAAGCAATTTCCATTAACTGCTGTGCTATTTACTGGTGAGGACAGAAATGGTCGTTAGTGACTCCCTGCTGCTGAATGCAGCCTTCTACTTGTTCATCATAATTCTTGGGGTTTGCTTTAATATAGGAAAAGAACACTAAAAGGAACTTGATGGATCATTGTTCCAAACCTGCTGCCTTGTCGCAAATGCCAGCATAGGCTGACATTTATTTTTAAGCTTAGGATGCGAGTTTTAACAGCTGAAGCAAAATCCATACGGGAGCAAAAGGAACACATTTTCTAACAGAAACTTCAGGAACGGGGAAAAGAGCAGTCAAGAGTCCAGCTAATTTGGTATTCTGTTAAAAACGCAGATTTTCAACATCTTAAAACAGGAAAAGTTTCTGGAAGATTTCTTTTACATCTTTTCTGTTTCCTTGTTTGTGCCACCATGGTGTGCAGAACTGTCTGGAACACGATAGGGGTGGTGTTCCCCCCTGGTTAAACATGGGCAAAGGACTTGCTGCTCACTCATGCCCTGTGCCATCCTATGCTGTTTCAAAAAGCTTGGGCAAAGAGACCTGATGTGCTCGTTAAAGTACCTGCCACCACCTTATCCTCACTAGGGCTGAGTTTATTTAACAAATCATTTTAGGACATACTGACTTTACTTACTGTCATGGTTTAGGCCTTCCTGGGTCATATTTTCACATAGATGAACTATTCTTGAACAGTTTTGCCATTCTGTAGGACAAAAATAGCTTTTCCTTTAACAGCAGATGAGTACAATACATGTTCTTGTCCTACCTAGCTATTCCACAACCAGTGTATTTACTGCACAACCAGTGTATCTATTGTGGAAGTTGGGGGGAAATGTCACTTCACATTATTTTTATGGTTCCCATATTTTTCTCTCACAGTATCTCAAGGTTGTAGCAGAATACAGTCTTGTTCCCCATTAAGATTGTGATAAAAAAGCAATAAGTTGCATTTATTCTTTTTCTATAGTGTTTTTTTGCTTTCCCCACAGCATTCTGGCTGTGGAACGTGACAAACCCTGTCTTGCTGGGAAGTAACTAGAGGATGGTTTTTTTGTGAGAGTTCAGCCCTACTTAAGACATACGGTGCGAATACACACAAGGCAACAGTTTTCAAATATAGTTATTAATGGGCCCAAACCCATCAATAAATCGATCCATGGAAATGAGTGGTACGGTAAAAAAGCAATACAAGCCATTTCCATGAATCACTGCACTTTTGGCAAATTCATGTGCTTAATCACTAGTGAGAGCTGTCTCTTTTAAGCAGACTTTGTTGCAAAGGTACCAAATGATCTTTCCTTCCATGCAAAATTCCCTGTTAGTCTTTTAAATAGACTCTCCTCTCCAAAAGAGCATATGAAATATTCCTTTAAATATACAGACATCTAAAACCTACCCATAAATTGATGCTAACATGCATATCAAAGTTTTTCTACGGAACTGTGTAACGCCAGAAGCACTTTTCTTTTTCATAAAAATCTTAATGAAGCTTAAAACAGCAACTTCTAACATCTTTACTTAGAGATATAGCACCTTTTAGGTTTTTTTAATAAATATGCTCACTGATTTCTTTAATTACATGCAAAAAAGTGCATAGGTTTATACACACATCAAATGAATAAAGTGATGTTATCTAGGTAAATGACATTCTAGTGCACGGGGAAAATCTATTAAAATTGGAATGAGGCCTGGTACTGACTCCATGAACACTGACTACTCAGGAGCAGTGAGATTCATGACTTACGAGCGAGCTGTCCTCTCCACCAAGAAACTTCTTCCCATTCCCAAAAGCGTCTATTGTCTTCAGGATTTTTTTTTTGGTTTTGTTTTCTTTCTAATTTGGGGAAAAATGAATAATTTTTCAGCGTTTTAGATTAGGAAGTACTGGTCAGGTATGGGTTACTGCCAACAATACACCAGAGGAAAATTCCATTTTATACATACATAATTATGACCAGTGGGGAGACATGTGGTTTGCAATATTAAAGGAAATGCATAGTCTTTGCGAGTATAGGGTCTTAGTTATTTCCTTTCTTCAAGGAATGATAATGCAGTAAATCACACACCTATGAAGTTTTATTAAATATTTATCATAAAGATTTACCAGCCTTATTAGTTTCACCTCTGCCAGCAGTGGAGCTTTCACAAAATGGAATGTGATTTCTATTTTCCACTTCTCAGCCTTTGAATACAATGCATTAAGACAACACAATGATTTATTTTTCCAGATGTGTTTTTCTTTCTTTGAGCATAATTTTCTTCCTGGTTTTGTTTAATTTTACACTTGACTGGGGTGTATAAACTGAAGGAGCTGAGGTAGTTCGGGGAAAATACATACGTGGGTTACAAAATGCTTGAATCATCATGTTGAAAAAAACAGTTGCAGCTATATGATAATTATCTGGAGTCTGAATAAAATTTATTTTTAAAAACCTGATGATTCATAGCAGTGGCACAGCAGTGGTGTAAGCAGCAGTTCTCCCATCTTAGATGAAGTGATGGACTCTGGAGATATGTGCTCCCTTTCTAACTTGACCTCAGGCTTTCTGACTCATGTAAGACAGAGGTGACAAGACAAGGGCATAGGGAGGAAATAAGGAGTGAAAACATTGTTTAAGTTAGAGAAGACTCTTTGGTTGTCCACTACCCTGGTTTCCTAAGTGTTGCCACTTTATATAATCACACTCTCTTATAGTGTTCTCCTCCACAGGAGCCTCCCGTGGTTTCTCTCACTAACTTTTGAGTACACTAACCAGTAGCAATCAAATCTGACAGAAATGGAGACAACTTGGAAAAAAGTTTGTGCAAGCTTCATGTACATAAAGAGGCATCTAGAAAAGAAAGCTCCAAGGGAAAAAATACAGAATCACAGAATGGTTGAGGTTGGAAGGGTCCTCTGGAGGTCATCTAGTCCAAGACCCCTGCTCAAGCAGGGCCACCTAGAGCTGGTTGCCCAGGGGTATGTAAAGATGGCTTTTCAATATCGCCAAGGATAGAGACTCCACAGCTTCTTTAGGCACTCTTTTCCAGTGTTCAAACATCCTCACATGAAAAGGGTGTTTTCTGATGTTTGGGAGGATTTTCATGTGTTCGGATTTGTGCTCATTGCCTTTTGTCCTGGAACAAGACAAGGGGACCTTGAGGACAGTGGGACCTCACCCTCCATTCAGCAGTGAGAATCCAAATGAGAAAAAGAGCTCTTAAAAATGCCTCAAGTTGCAACTATGCTAAATATGAAATGAGAGTAATGAGTCAGAACTGGAATTTGGATTGCCTTTATTATGCAGATAGTCAGTTTGTTATGTTAGGTCAATATTCTAGGTATGTACTACTCTATGCAATGGGAGACCTGCTTTCTGCCTCAATCTGTCCATCTTCCTCCAGCAGCCTAACAAGATCTCAGGCTCTTTTCAAGGCAGTGGTACAATTTTTCTTGGCACTTCCAGCATTTTCTAAATGAAATCAGAACAGAATTATTAACTAAAGCCATTCTTGAGCTTAATAACGTGAAAGATGATCCCAGCCCTTGCAAGTTGTGCTCCCCACAATGTTGTGTCTGGCTGCTTTTGTTTGCTGTGAATAACTGTTCAGCGGTGATGCCTCCCAGGTGAGCATGTGCTGCCTCTGGGCTCCTCAGCTCTGTGACTGTGTCTTCCATTGCCTTGCTATAACATTGACCACAGGACTGGGTCGTGTCTGAGCACAGGCAGGTTGTAACTGACAAGTCTGTGGCTCCTGGGTACAGGTCACAGCCTAAGGAATGTCTCTTCTCTCCTGACCTGAGACTGGTTCATGTTCTCCAAACATGTTCTCTCCATTCCCATGTCTGCTTAGGTATCAACTCCATCCTGTGGCAACAATACAGGATGAAAGATTTAGACTAGAACTAGGTAGCTGATATCCCTATGCACCTTCACTCCTGTCCTGCTATTGTCCTGGTATTCACTCCTTCTGTGATGGCCGTAAGTTTGAAAAAACAAGTATTTTGCACTGTTTTGAATTCTTCAAAGATTTTGTTATCCCACTATTTAAAAAATCCTGTTTATGATTAATACATTTGTTTGTAGACCACCTGGAAAACAGCATTAAAAGGTGTAAATAACACTAATTCTGCAAAAGAAAACAATGACTCCCTGACTAAGAAGGTCTGTCTTAACTAAGACATTATGCTGTTGCCTGTACATTGAAGTAGCTATAAACATCACCTCTCTTTCTACATCCCCCATCCTTGGGAAAGCCAGAGGAAGAAGGGAGCATGGCATGGATGTGCAGGAGGGCAGAAGCAGCCCCGCTTGTGTCCATGGCCCCAGAAAGCATCCATGTAAAACTACTGATGGGGAGGTGGCAGAAGTGGTGAAAGCTTCTCTTGCAATAATCTTGCTCACCTCCTGTCCTGGATTTATATTTTCTGCTGCCCAGCCCTGTGCCACCTCCCTGGGCCTTATACGTGCCAAAGCAGGAACATCACTACTCCAACTTCAATAATCATCCAGTTACTCCCAAGCCTATGCCAAAAACAGCCAGCCCATATCAAACCAAGTCAGGGTTACAGGTCTTGAGCTGCTTTATCGCCAAAAGCAAAAAAAAAAAAAAAAAAAGAAAAAAAAAGGAGTTTGCTGTTGTACAAAGACATTACAGGGCATGTGGAATATCTTGCTCAGAACTAGCTCAGGTATTACTTGAGGGATCAGCTCTTTTTAATACAGGAAGGCATATTAAGTTTCCCTTGTACTATTAAAATCTATATGTTAGTGAATTCATTTACGCAGACGTTCAGAAAACAAATTCACTTAGTGGGGTAATTCTCATTCCCTCAGCCTTAAATTTCACTTCCTTACCTTCTACTTTTCTTTCATTTGGGAAGTAACTGTTTCTGACAGCTCATTAATTGGTCTCCTGTATTGCAGTTAGGAATAAGAAATGTCCCATTTGCTTTTAGCTTGCACTGCTCTTGTGGTATTTATTTGTGAACTCTCTCTTTGAGCTTCTCATGCCTTTCTAGTTAAACCTTCCATTCCTTTAATGTTTTGGATTTTCTGTCATGTCCAGACTGCACACCATCTCCAAATTAAAGGCTTATATTACATTACTTCTTTTGCTTGGTAATTTCTATTTGCTTTAATCATAGCTTAATTCTGTGCCACTTCTTTTCAAGATCTGTTCTCTTATCCATGATACAGGTACTCAAAATTGCAAGCCTAGCTCTTCAGTCATGTATCAGTCAAAAAGTCCTCTATGTTTTTCTTTCCTTTATGTAATCTCTGCTAAAATGCATCTCTCTATATATGTATTCATACATTTTCATATGAAACACAATACTGCTGAAGATTTGGCAATACATTTCCATAGTCAGCCTCTTCTGTCTGAGATATCTGAAAGCTATGAAAAAAATTTGCTGCTTCAATATCTGCTATTATCAGAAATGGAACTACCTCTACCTGACTTCTTCCTCACAACCCCTACTTACAGATACAGCAAAGTGCTGTTCTCCAGAGTTTCAATATTACGGGTGGGCATTTTATTTAAATCTCCTTTATCTCTGGCACCCCATGCTGTCCATCAATCACTCTGAGCCAAGGATTTTAAAAAATAAACATTTCTTAGAGCGTCCAGTTTCCAACAGACCACCACAGTATATTATGGGTTTCTGCATAAAACAATAACCCATTGACCAATTCGTATCAGAAACTTCTAAGGCTCCCTACAAGCTCTGTAATAGTAGAGATGCTGCATTTTAATTACTTCTTTTTCCTGAAACTATTCTGAATTGGTCTCTATGCTCTTTGGTGGTGGTGTTTTTATAGTGGTAAAAGAGCTTATGCCTCAAATACTACTCTTTCCATTGATACCATTAATACATTTCCTATGGGAAATGGAAAGGCATGGAAACATCACAGGAAAATTGTACCTTGAGAAAACCTTCAAATCAATTTTTCACTATTGCTTCCTCACAACTTCCCCCTTGCCCCGCCCTGTAATAACTTTCATGTATATATTCAGAAACTCCACAAAGTGTTCTTCCAGTTAAGAAATTGTCACTCTATGAAATCCAAGTCTGAGGTGTTGAATGTTCTCAGGAGCTTTTGATGTTTTCCCACCCCTGACTTTCCCAAAGAAAGAAAATAGCTTACATCTCTTGTTTATTATCTCACACAGAGCAAGAGAAAAGAATACCCCTACCATTTGCTGAGCAAGGACTAAAGGCAAGCTAGAATGGCAATTAAATTTTCCAAGGTTTATCAAATTTGGTAGATGAAATGCTGACTATGGTTTATCTGCTGTGATTCTGAAGCTTCCTGCTGCTGACTATCTCCGAATCTGGGTGTCAAAATCTCACAGGGCAGACTCGAGATCCATAGTACAATCTAAGGTAAGAGGAGTAGGAGCCATTCCATCCTATCCAGATGTCTCCGCAAGCGCACTGCGCCAACGTGCATTCACTCGCTCATGAGTAACCTTCATCTTTAGACCCCTCTTTGCCAGAGAAGGAGAGAACTGCCCCTCGCTAACCCGCGTCGTGTAGCAATGTCTCCCTCTCAGAAGTTGCTACAGCCAGTAACCTGCAGGTGGAAGAGTTCACAGGAGCTCTACCTCACCAAAAGGAAAATGCATTTAAGCTGTTTACACTAACCCAGCTGATTTTGCCTGAAGCAAATTAAGGAGTGCTCACCACTGCAGCTGGTGGCTGCTGCTCCCACCCTGTCCTCTGGTACCCTAGGACTGGGAGAGGCCACTGGCTCAGGGCCACAGTGGAGGAAGCCCTGGACATGGTTGGAAGCCTGTATTTGCATGAATGAGACTCTTGGAAGCACTCCCAAATGATCCGGGACAGTTGGTGTCTCAAAGGACACTGGACTTTTGATTCATCTGGCCGAGGCACTTTTGTGCTGAGCTGAAAACAACTGGTATTGAGTGCCAGCAAAAACCTTCTGAAGAAGGTCAAATTGGTGCATAAAGGTTCTTGTGGAATGGGGCTCAGGATGGAAAGACTCTTGAAATATTGATGGAATTTGATATGTCAGGTGGAGAACGAAAAACATTTCCATTGTCAGTTGAAGCAAAAGTACAGGAGATTCAATTGGTTCACAGAATCTGCTCCTTCCTTGTTGACATAATCAAGTAATGCAAACAAACACATACACTAATTCAATTCATTTGGCAAATTCACTGCTCAACACTCAATATTTAACAATTTCAAATAATAAATACAATTTCTTCTTATTAAATCCAAAGTAACTGGAGTATGTGCCTCCCATTTCCATACTAAAGGATTACATCCTGTCTGTTCCTGTTATCACATACCAGAAATAGTAACACCCCTTCTACATGTCAGTTTAAAAATAAAAAAGCATGTTTTTCCTGACAACCTTTACATGATGCTTGATTTAAACTTTTTAGGTCAGTTCCAGAAATCTGATGCTTCATGCATAATTTTCTGAAAGGAGAAATTCATTATGGTAACTTAGATTATCAAATCTGCCAGATCATGCAAGAATTTAAATATAGGAGTGTGAGTAAATTAGATTATAGGTCAGATTTATAAGCATAAGGGTAAACTACACTTAACATAGCAGAGTTTGACGCTGATTAATTCACAGATAGCTATCTCTTTTCAAATATAGTCAGAAGAGACTGTCCATGCAGTGGACACAATGTAAGTGTGCAACTATTAAGTAATATGTATGTTCCAAAAAGATATTTTTATCCTGTTTCATGTTTTCACTTCACTTGTCCTGGTAATATTTTTGTTCATACAGCAGTTCAACTATTTTGAAAGCTGGATGTGAAATCCAGTGCAAAAAAACCTGCGATCAGAGCTGGGAATAATCTGTTCTGCTGTAAAGGACTTGATAAGTTTTCTATTTTACCTAATATTCTGTTCATTAATTGAATTTAGATCACAAAATACTAAAAAGGTACAATAATGTAAAATATTAAGGCACTGTCAGATATTTTAACACAACAGAGTAATAAGAATTTACATTTGTCTTAAAATATACTTCTGAATGTGGGAGTATAAAATGATATTGCAACTGATTCTCATTTTGTGAAATTGCTCATTGGTCCAAGGTTGTCAAGGACAATGAGAATTGTGCTTAAATCTGCGATTAGGAAGCAGGAGGAAAATGACAGAGAGAAAATCTGAGTTGACAGAAAAACATCAGAACCGATGATGGAAAGGCTGAAGATGCATGAAATGGGAAGTGGCATCATTAAGCCAAAACAAGCATTTTAAGTTGAGTACATGGCTTGAGAAATTACTAGAAACAATTAACGATGATCTGATCTAAGTTCTCCTGGTATAAAAGCCACACTCACATCACCGCAAGTAAGTTCAAAGTCTGATCCGCTGTAGGTCAGTAGCCCCTGCCCAAGAGTGTAAACAGTGAGCCAAACACATTCCTGAGGAAAGAGAGAGCAAAACGCAGTCGACTATGGACCTGATCCTAGTTTGGCCATAGGAAATTCTGGGCACAGAAGTTAGAAAAACAGAAGTTAGAAACAAAAGGAAAAATATCCTTTTTCATAGGAAAGCCTAAAGACACCCACAGAAAGTAGAAACACTTGCATCAAGGAGAATAAGAAGTAACAGAAAAAATGAAGGCAACTTGAAAGAAAGAACAAAGAATGGGAATATAATGACTTAGAAAAATCTTCTTTTCCCTTTTTGGCACAGTCATAAGGGCAAAGGTCCAGCTGCCACCAAAATGGGTAATATAAAAACATACACTCCATTTCCCCCCCTTATTTCCATAAAGAATTAGTATTCTATAACTACATTGTTCGCATGGGAACTCCGTTTTTCCCCTCTTGCATTACTTTTTCATGCAATTCTTTGTTTTCTCCTTCCAGTTCTCATACCTCTTAGATTATTTTTGTCTCCTTTTTGTCTAGTTTCTTATGGCCCATCCCCTTCCTCCTCTTCTTATTTCCAGACCGGCTTATTGCTACACATCTAGCCTGCATTTCTTCTCTTTTTCTTTGGCCCTTCCTGCTAGCACAAAAACATGCAAAGAAGCAAGCAGAGCTACTTCTTTTGTTACTTACACCATCATTTCACGACCACCTCTTGGCTCTGAACGCATTAATAAGCCTCACTGGCGCTAACCAGCATTGCCTGGGGCCTCAATCCACACAACTGCCCATGGACACAGATTCTTTTTTAAGCTGAGCCCAGTGCCCTCAATCTTTTTTTTGGCTATGCAGTAGGAGTGCTGGTCTTGAGCTCTGACAGTAATGCCTGGCTGTGGATGGTTCTGACCTGGGTCTAATTTTCCAGCTTAATCTCAGACCTGCTCTGTCTCTGAGAATCTCCTTTATCAGGGAACGTAGTGATAGGATGAGGGGTAGTGGTTTTAAACCAAAAGAGGGTAGATTTAAATTACATATTATGAAGAAGCTCTTTACTCTGAGGGTAGTGAGACACTGGAACAGGTTGCCTGGGGAAGCTGTGGAGGCCCCATCCCTGGAAGGGTTCAAGGCCAGGTTGGATGGGGCTCTAAGCAACCTGCTGTAGTCAGAGGTGTCCCTGCCCATGGCAGGGGGGTTGGAACTAGATGATCTTTTAAGGTCCCTTCCAACTCTAATTATTCTATGATTCTATGATGGACTTGCCCAGCAGTAACTGGACTTGATCTTCTACTTGACTTGCAGGTTAATTTCACAGCAACCTTGCCTGATGATCTGGACTCTTGCTTGAACCTGACCATGATTTCTAGGCTTCTTTTTTTCACCTCAGTTGGGTGTTGTGGGATGAGTGCTGCAATGTTGGAAGGAGTTATCCCCCTTGGTTCCTTGTTCCCTGTCCTTGAGGGAGCTGCTGGTCCTTGCTGCCCCTTGGCACCTGGTCTGTTGAGTTCTAGGATATTTCTTAACCTCTACAAAACCTAGCTTTATCTAGAAGTTAAGGAATTGCTTACACACATATGATCTTCTCTTCTGACTAATTAATATTCTGGGGAAGCCAAAAATTAAAAAGCTCACCAGAATTTAAAAAGCCACAGCAATTGCTTCCTTAAGAAAATCCTGCTGCTGATATTTTTTTACACACACAGCAGGCAAAGTTTGTGCACTTGTGAGTGCAGCAGGAGTCTGCTACATTTTGCTGTTCCATTTTATTGGCTTGATCCTGCCAATGGTGTCCTGTAACACTTGCTATGAGCTACTGTACATGTCTCTCAAAGTCAAGCAATCCTATTCTTATTGTGCACAGCATATTTGCTATAAGTACTTGAGATGAGTTGTAATCTCTGACCCACGTGTACGATGGGAAAGACAGACTTGACAAATGAAGAGCGAGCTTCGACTTTTTTTCTGACAAATGAAAAACACGGACTGACAGCCAAATGAGAAATCCATTCTAGTCTCCTTTTAAAATGGATGAACCTGTCAGTAATCTTCTTGGTCAGATAAGAATTACCAATAAGTCTGAACAGATAGCCTACCAAAGTTTAATAAATAAACTAATAGTATGGGGGAAGAGCTTGTGTCATTCTGATGCATGGGAAAGAGCTCGTAGAGGTCAGCCTTGTATGTATGGTGCCAGGTGCCAAAATAAGAAGCATGCTCACTTTTTAAAATGCAATTGTAATTTCAGAAATCATTGAAGTGGAATGTCATTTTGAGAACTTGTTGATTGTTTTCTGGAAGAAGTACGTTCAGTGGCGGGAGACAAGTCACTTTGCATAGCTTCTGGCAAGTTTGTGACATAGCTGTCGAAGTGCGGAAAGTGAACAAAACTGGAGTCATATGACTTTCACAAAAGTCCAGCAGTCTTGGCGCATGTGACATCCTTGCAAGGACGCGGGGAATAGACTGATGCTGTTATTCAGTAGTGCAGAGCACTTAATTGTAAAAAAAATACTCAGAAGCGCTCATCACTGTCATCTAGAGATACATATTTACCAGTTTATCCCAGAAATGACTATTCATGACCTAAGTGGCTACAGTATAAATGAATGTTGATAAAGTTAGTTATGACATCCCTCCCAAAACCCCTTACAAACCAAGGTATCACAAGTAATCCTTAAGACTTCGAGTAGTTTTGACAGGAAGAAGACACTTAAATAGAGCTGTGACTCTGGGCTAGTGATCACAATAGGCATTTCCTCTGATAGAGGGTGGAAAGTTTTGTATTAATAGGGAACTTAAGGTAACAGCTACTTCCCTGCCGCAGGAGAAGGGATTTCCCTCCATAACTCCATCATTTGTCTGCCTGGTTTCCAGCTCAGCTGCTCTGCCTCAGCCTGCAACAAAAGATTTGCTCACAAGTGCACGTTATTAGCCTGGTTTATGCTAATTCAAGTTAGTATGTAAAATTGTTTCCAAATCTATCACAATGCTAATAATTTGAGAGGAAAAATATGATAATGCATGTCATATTTCTATTAATATGTAGTTAGATATTTAAGATTCCTGTCAGTTGCATCAAACTGCAATCAAATACAAACACAACTCACCATCACACAGTATTAAGAACGTTTAGCATTTTAAACACATGTAGGCTAGTATAATACAAACATTTTAAAAGAAGTCCCTGACAATAATTGGCAAAATGCATAAAAATATGAACAGAACTATCAATAACATGTAAGATCATAGGACTATTCAGGTTCGTCATCCAATCTGAAGTGTTTCATTTCAGTCTTGTTTGATATTTTTTCAATTCAAAGGGCTGTTTTATCTTTTATTTCCCAGTCACATTTTTGGAATTATAACACTTATACTGGCAAAATACTACACTAGCAAAATACTTTCTTTCACTAATGTAGTAAAGTATAGTATTATAAACCATGGAATATATGTTTCTATTGTGTTTGTACAACAGAAAATAAAGTTGCATGCCTATACCTCTTATCCAGCTATACATAACCAGGAGATCATTTCTTAAAAGGCATAGTGTGAAGTAATCAACATATCTGTGACCTCTGGGGAGTTCCCAAACATCTCGAAGTGCTGTTTATTGCTTCGACATCCATATTAAATTTGAAAGTGTATATTAAATGGAAGTTTTGACATGGTCTGTGAAAAGTTCCCAAGAATGTCCATAAACTGTGAAGTGGTGAGTAGACTCCCATCACACTTGGGCATGGCTCATGGACTTTACCATTTTCAGGTGACGCAGACAAAAGCCTAGACAATACAATAATATTATTAGAAAAATCTAATTATTAGCCTGAAATTGGCTTTCTAACTTAAAGCAATAAAACCAGCACCTGCATGTACAGAAAGACTGGCATCATGGCTCTTTCAGACATATCACTAACATGCACCATTCAATTGATGCTTGGTGGCTTAGAAAGGATTTCTTCACTGTATCCCCATCCAGGTAAAGATAGAAGAGAAAGGGAAGGGAAGGGAAGGGAAGGGAA